>JAACNH010000171.1:129342-151984 GCA_019447015.1 Hymenochirus boettgeri | reverse complement strand
CCAAACCTTTATACCCTACCCATAATGTCTGTATAACAGTTCATAGTACATAGTTATTGGGTTGGTATAAAGAACACGTCCATACAGTCCAACCTTTATACCCTACCCATAATGTCGTATAACAGTTACACTAGTAACAATGTATTTGGAGGTTGTATAAAGACATACGTCCATCTAGTCCAACCTATTAACCTACCCATAATGTCTGTATAACAAGTTACATAGGTAACATAGTATTGGAGTACAGTAACATAGTATTGGAGGTTGTATAAAGACATACGTCCATCTAGTCCAACCTTTATACCCTTTTCTTAACACTACCTAACTGTTGATCCAGAGATCTAAGAAACGAGATATACAGTAGTGGGCTGTCCCCTTAAGACCCAAGGCTCCTCTGTATCAGTACCCAGGAAAGGGGGCATCTTGGATAGACAGTGGATCAGCTGTCCATATGTGAACACAGCTAATGGAGAACTCCTTGGAAACACTAGTTCTCATTCTATATTTCATTTCTTACTCTTAGAACTTTACCCACATAGATGTAGCTCCATTAACCACCACTCTCTGCTTGCGATCCAATAACCAGTTCTCTATCCATGAACAAATGTTTTCTTCAAGGCCAACAGTCCTCAGTTTATACATTAGTCGCCTATGTGGCACAGTATCAAAAGCTTTCGCAAAATCCAAGTATACCACATCCACAGCTGTGCCTGAATCTAACTTCTTACTCACTTCATCATAAAATCCAAATATATCACATCCACCGCTGTACATGAATCTAACTTCTTACTCACTTCATCATAAAATCCAAATATATCACATCCACCGCGGTACCTGAATCTAACTTCTTACTCACTTCATCATAACATCCAAATATATCACATCCACCGCTGTACCTGAGTATAATAGTGATGCCGTTTCTGCATTTAAAGGACGTATAATAGTGATGCCGTTTCTGCATTTAAAGGACGTATAATAGTGATGCCGTTTCTGCATTTGAAGGACGTATAATAGTGATGCCGTTTCTGCATTTGAAGGATGTATAATAGTGATGCCGTTTCTGCATTTAAAGGACGTATAATAGTGATGCCATTTCTGCATTTAAAGGACGTATAATAGTGATGCCGTTTCTGCATTTGAAGGACGTATAATAGTGATGCCGTTTTTGCATTTAAAGGACGTAAAATAGTGATGCCGTTTCTGCATTTGAAGGATGTATAATAGTGATGCCTGTTCTGCATTAAGGCACGTATCAATAGTGATGCCGTTCCTTTCTGCATTTAGAGGCTATAATAGTGATGCGTTTCGCATTTGAAGGACGTATAATAGTGATGCGTCCGTTTTGCAGTCTTAAAGACGTATACAAATAGTGATGCGTTTCTGGCATTTTTAAAGGACTGATAATAGTGATGGCCGTTCTTGCATTGTAAAGGACGTTATCATAGTGATGCCGTTTCTGCATGAGGAAGTTATAATAGTGATGCCGTTTTTGCATTTAAAGGACGTATAATAGTGATGCCGTTTCTGCATTTAAAGGACGTATAATAGTGATGCCGTTTCTGCATTTAAAGGACGTATAATAGTGATGCCGTTTCTGCATTTGAATTGTGGTGTTTATGTATCTGAGAAGGACAGAGAATATCAATGAACAGGAGAGAGAGAACCAGTCACAGCCCCCCAGGGACATACTAAGGACCATTATCATAATTGTCTGATTTCTCAGTTTGACCGCACGGCACTTTGCTTTGTATTGCAGATACATTGTTGATACGAGTCACGTAGACCTCAACGATTAACGTAATCACTTTGTATTTATGTAACTTTATTAGCTGAATAAACCCAATCATTCAGACATGTCCATGTAATATATAATTACCTTTATTTAAATTGTTTGTGTAAGGGAGGACTAAACCCAGTAACAGTAAGGCGCATAGGTTAATACATTATCCAGACAGGTGGTTCGGGCATTGTGTGGTCTCCTGATTGGACCGTGCTCTGTATTACATCACCAAAAGAACCTACAATTCATGCAAAACAGGAAACAAAACAATGTCTGCTCTGTGCAAAAATCCTACTGTCCCAATCACCTCGCTCCTGGGTAAGGATCTAAATAAGGTTCACCTTGAGATTGCAATACTTACCTGGACACGCCTTCTGCTTGTGTCAGCGACCTAGCCTATGGAAACAAGCACAAAGATTCCTTACGGAGGGAAGTATTGGGGCAGACCAGCCTTAGTGGTTTCAGGTCCTCACCCTTGGCACTGTAGTTCTAGGTCTATCCATTTACCGGACAGATTTATTCATCTTTAACTCAACTGAACAAAGGAAATTTCTCCATGCGCCCAGAGTCTTGCAAACCCCAAAAATCAGCAGTTGGCTGGTAGGTCCATCAATCTTTATTACAGCTACAAGCAGCCAAAGAAAACTTCTTATTTCTGTGTTCTACCCATACAGAATCCCACCCGTACCCCAACACCAAGAGCCCCTCGATCTTTATTATGTCCCTAGAATAAAGTACAATCTCGGATCGAAGGCCAATAAATAACAGGAAGGAAAACAAATGTTGAGTGTCTGTAGCTGTCAGCAGAACATGCAAACAAAACGGATGTGCTGCGCCGGCTTTAAATACTCCTGCCAATTCATTCTCAGTCTGTGATTAAAATGAGCCATAAATTCCCGGGGAATCCCAAAAGAGCGCAGCGACAAGAATGCTACATTGTCGGATGCGTGGCCCCTCCGGCTCGCCGTTTATCAGGCGCCGGTGACAAGCAGGTTTATGGCTTCATAAGCAGATCCATCTAGACCAGAGACATTCCATAAATCTCTCAGTACTCTTCTTATACAGCGGGAAGGCTGCTTAATGTCCTTACATTCAGTTCCCACATTCAACCATAGGGGGAACTAGAGAGTCTACAGAACTCATTTATTTGTACGGTGACAAGTGGTCACATATACTGGATATCTCGGCCATAAAGTGAGACTTTACTGCTGTTAGGGGAGAGTCACAGGAAATTTAGGGTTATGTACCAAGAGCCAGTATCACTCTCTATTGCCTCCTCTAGGCGATAACGTCTCTCAGTGCATAGCGAATGGGGTTTTCCCATTACAAAACGAACACCAGCTATCGTGACTCCTAATGGCTGCATTTTATTTGGTCATGGAGAAGTTTTCCTTTAAAGGGCATGTCCACCCCCAAAACTAAAATTTAACCGCACCTTACTGGCCACATCAAGTAGTTTAAAAGAGAACAACAATTCTCTTACCTGGGTACATTCCCGCTCAAAACGTAGTTCCCGGGGTAGTGGCTGCTGTGCCCGCTCCAAAGTCCAGGGAAACTGCTGTTTAGGAGCAGTGTGGTGACCTTCTGCCTGTGCCTGAGACTAAAATCCGCAGATCCTCATCAAGGTTGATGCATGCTCAGTGCAGCCTCCTTCCTCTCAGCCAATCACGAGCGCGTTGACTTTTTCCGGTCCCTAAGTGCCTCCTCGTGCTATCTATTCCTCATTTGTCAAGCTAGGGGCCTTATACACCATGCAGCAAGGGGAGATAGAAGGGTTCACAAGGTGAGTAAGAATCGTGGGGGACGTTCTAACAATTAAATTAGTTAAACTTAAATGCTTGGACTGAATATGACGGGGGCTGGGGGAGGCATGGCCCTAACCCGTATCCTGTACAAAAGTTAAATTTTGGAGGTGGTACATGCCCCATTCCAAGATGCCTATCTAAGGGTGCACAGTCAGCCTTTGGCGTATCCTCCTAAGTGGAGTGCAGGCTTTACACGACGTGCCAATGGAAACCAGGTTTCACCTTTACTCCACAGGCCTTTAAGGTCGAATTTACCCCAGCTCGCCATCGCCAAGGCAGCTATTTAGTTCTAATATGTGTTGGGATAGGGGCTCCATGCTCAATTTTTACTCAGAGGGTTTCGCGGCCCTAGAGAAATAACATAGTGATGCGTAAACTATTGAACCCTCACAGTCGGCCATAGTGTGTGTAAACAGTTTAACCCATCCTAGCAACTGCACCCTCCGCACACGTTCTGCCATGTGTGGGTTTATCAGTATACTCCTATCCGTGTCGGCTAAATGTGCAGATTCTTCAACAGGTCTGGCCATTTGTAGTGGGTTCAACACGTTTACCATCCTACAATATGAGCCTTCACAGTCTGGCCATATGGGTACACGTTTATCCTATCCGTAACTAACATGACACCTTGTCACACTAGATTCGGCCATGGTGGGGGAAGCAGTTAGATTCCCGAATCCCTACATAAAGCTGTCCTTCACAGTCTTCAGCATATTTGTGATCATACAGTGTCCATCATACTTAAAATGAGCACTTTCACGTCGACGATAGTAGCGGGTACAGTTTACCATCATACTAATGAAGACCTTCACCGTCGGCCATCTCAGGGGTACAGTTTTACACAATCTCTACTAAAATGAGCTCCTTCCAAAAGTCACTGTGGGGGACCATGTGGTTGGGTTCAGTCTGAACACCAATCCCTACTAAATGAGCCTACGCACATGGTCTGCCATATTGGGTACAGTTAGCCATCCTACTAATGAGCCGTCACATTCTGGGCGTAGTGGTGTACAGTTTACCATCCTACGAAATAGCTTCACTAGTCCTGCCAGAGTGGGGGGACAGTTTAACCCATGCGGCTACTATATGAGCCCTTCATTCACAGTCTGCCATAGTGGGGTACATTTACGCATCCTACGAAATGAGCGCTGCTTTGCACCTAGATACATCTTGAATGGGCTTCCACCCCAAATTTACTTTTGATATGTGGTAGGGCCTTCCTCCCCAGCCCCAACCGCATTAATAGAATTGTTTGAAAGTCCCACCGATATCTACTTACCTGCCCTCTCTCCCCCCCTGCTGCAGTTGTTCAGCATGCCCTCTTCTTGCATGGCATAGAAAGCAGGTGCTGAACCGCAGCCGCGTCCGTGATGCTGAGAGCAGGTAGGCTGCACTTTGAGGCATGCCTCAACCTTGATGAGGTTGAGGACTCCTCATGCACAGTCATGAGTCACGACACTGCTCCTACCAGCATTTTCCGGATTTGGAGGGGCACAGCATGGGAACTATTTTGAGCAGGAAGGTAGGTAAGGATTGTTTTAAAACTACTTGATGTGCAGTAAGGGGTTAAATTTTAGTTTTGTGGGGTGGACAGCCCTTTAAAGGAAACTTCTCATGACCAAATAAAATGCGCCATTAGGAGTCACGCATAGCTTGTGTTCGTTTTTGTAATGGAAAACCCCATTCGCTATGGCACTGAAGAGACTTTATCGCCTAGAGGAGGCAATAGAGAGTGAGACTGTGCTCTTGGTACATAACCCTAAAGTTCCTGTGCTCCCCCTAACAGCAGTAACGTCTCACTTTATGGCCGGCGTATATCCAGTATATGTGACCACTTTGTCCACGTACAACTAAATGAGTTCTGTAGACTCTCTAGTTCCCGCTTATGGTTGAATGTGGGAACTGAATGTAAGGACATTAAGCATCCTTCCCGCTGTATAAAGAAGAGTACTGAGAGATTTATGGAATGTCTCTGGTCTAGATGGATCTGCTATGAAGCCATAAACCTGCTTGTCCAAACCGGCGCCTGAATAAACGGCGAGCCGGAGGGGCCACGCATCCTACAATGTAGCATTCTGGTCGCTGCGCTCCTTTTGGGATTCCCCCCGGGAAATTTTATGCTCATTTTAATCACAGACTGAGAATGATTGGCAGGGAGTATTTAAGCCGGCGCAGCACATCCGTTTTGTTTGTGCATGTATGTTCTGCTGACATCTACAAGACACTCAACTTTGTTTTCCTTCCTGTATTTAATTGGCCTTCGATCGAGATGTACTTGAATTCTAGGGAACATAATCAGATCGGGGGCTCTTGGTGTTGGGGTACGGGTGGGATTCTGTATGGGTAGAACCAAATAATAAGTTTCTTTGGCTGCTTGTAGCTGTAATAGATTGATGACCTACAGCCAACTGCTGATGTTTTGGGTTTGCGCCTCTTGGCGGCATGGAGAAATTTTCCTTTGTTCAGGATGT
Organism: Hymenochirus boettgeri; assembly: GCA_019447015.1. Lineage (NCBI taxonomy): Eukaryota > Metazoa > Chordata > Amphibia > Anura > Pipidae > Hymenochirus > Hymenochirus boettgeri. The sequence goes on along the minus strand of JAACNH010000171.1, from coordinate 145,928 downwards.
GATTTAAAATGAAATAAATCTGTCCGGTAAATGGATAGCCCTAGAAAACTACCTCAGTGCCAAGGGTGCGGACCTGAACCACTAAGCTGGTCTTCCCCAATACTTCCCTCGTAAGGACTCTTTGTGCTTGTTTCCATAGTGCTAGGGTCGCTGACACCAGCAGAAGGGCGGTGTCCAGGTAAGTATTGCATCTCAAAAGGTGCAACCTTATTTAGATCCTTACCCCGGAGCGAGGTGATTGGGACATAGGATTTTTGCACAGAGCAGACATGGTTTTTGTTTTTGCCTGTTTTGCATGAATTGAGGTTCTTTTGGTGATGTAATACAAGCACGGCCATCAGGAGACCACACAATGCCGACCACTGTCCTGATAATGGTATTACCTATGCGCCTTATGTTACTGGTTTAGTCCTCCCTTACACACACATTTAGAGTAAAGGTCAATTATATAGTACATTGGACATGTCTGAATGATTGGGTTTATTCAGCTAATACAGTTTACATAAACAATACAAATGATTCGTTAATCGTTGAGGTCTAAACGTGACTCGTATCAACAATGATCTGCAATACAACGCAAAGTGCCGTGCGGTCAAACTGAGAAATCCGACAATTAGATAATTGGTCCTTCTATGTCCCTGGGGGGCTTTGACTGGTTCCTCTCTCCTGTTCATTGATATTCTCTGTCCTTCTTCAGTACATAAAGACACCACAATTCAATGCAAGAAACGGCATCACCTATTAGACGTCCTTTAAATGCAGAAGCGGCATCACTATTATACGTCCTTTTAAATTCAGAACGGCTCACTATTATACGTCCTTTACATGCAAAAACGGCAATCACTATTATAACTTCCTCATGCAGAAACGGCATCACTATGATAACGTCCTTTCAATGCAGACACGGATCACTATTATCAGTCCTTTAAAAATGCCAGAAACGCATCACTATTATACTCCTGCACTGCAGAACGCGCATCACTATTATACGTCCTTTCAAATGCCGAAACGGCATCACTATTATACGCCTTTAATGCAGAACGGCATCACTATTGATACGACTGTCCTTTAATGCAACACGGCATCACTATTAATACATCCTTCAAATGCAGAAACTGCATCACTATTTTACGTCCTTTAAATGCAAAAACTGCAATCACTATTATACGTCCTTCAAATGCAGAAACGGCACAACTATTTTCCGTCCTTTAAATGCAAAAACGGCATCACGATTTACTTTTCCTTCAAATGCAGAAACGGCAATCACTATTATACGCCTTCAAATGCAGAAACGCATCACATTATAGTCCTTCAAATGCATAACGGCATCACTATTATACATCCTTCAAATGCAGGAAAACGGCATCCTATTATAACGTCCTTTAAAATGCGAAACTGGCATCCTATTATACGTCCTTTAAATGCAGAACCGGCATCACTATTATACGTCCTTCACATGCAGAAAACTGCATCACTATTTATACCTCCCTTCAAATGCAGAAACGGCATCCACTATTATACGTCCTTCAAATCAGAAACGCATCACTATAATACTCCTTTATATGCAGAAACGTCATCACACTATTATACGTCCTTTCAAATGCAGAAATGCTCACTATTATACGTCCTTAAATACCTTGCAGGGTCCGTATAGAAAATAACACATTGTGGGGATATTGTTACTAATCTCTAAATTACTGTTCTAAATGACTGTTTGTATTGGGCTGTCTATGGACACGTGGAAAGTGTTTGATCATTTATCTACCTGATACCTGTTACTGATCAGAGCATTTCATCTTGACCTACCACACGTGTGTTAAGTCTCACTGTAAAGAAAGTTATTGTGTGGCTTCGGTCCTATCCTTCTTTCATTGGGTCTAGCCTCTCCAGTGTGCGGTGTGCTGGAGGTGTCATAGATTTCCTCTCTCTGCATACAGAACGTCAATACTAAGCTACTTCCCCACCACACTGTCACAGGTAAGGGATTCCAGCAGGCTTTTGCAATTTAAAAAATCCATGGCAACATAGCTGGAGAGTTCCTTGCCTGTGATAGGTGGTGCGGAAGTAGTTTAGGATGAACTTTCATAGTACGCGCTCATACAGACAGGGTGGCAAACCCTGTAAAAATTGTAGATCATCCACAACCCAGGTACAAGGCTGGTAGGTTACATGTTCTTATGCCCTTGTCCAATTGTGCAAGTGTAATCCAAATACAAGTATTAGAAGAGGAATCCTGTAGGACACAGCAGGTGAAACTGCAACTGGCAACTTTATTCCATATACAACATGTTTCAAGCTTCAAGGGCTCTGACAGGGTGGAAAACTGATTTATCTTTCAGCACCTAGACCTTTGGAGGACTCTTTCTTTTCTGTTAATTCCATCTACCTGGTGACAAATAGATCTTGTCAAACCAATCTACTTGGATTTTATGATGAACGAGTACAGAGTTAAATCAGGTACAGTGGTGTATTTGATTTATTTTGATTTTATACATTAAGTGATAGAAGTTAGATTCAGGTACGTCGGTGGATGTGGATATATTTGGATTTATTTATGAAGTCAGTAAGAAGTTCGATTCCGGTACAGCGGGGATGTGATATATTTGGATTTGTATGATGAAGTGATTAAGAGTTAGATGCAGGTACGGGGTGATGTGATATATTGGATTTTTATGATGAGGTGAGTAGAAGTTAGATTTCATGGTACAAACAGCGGTGGAATGTTATATATTTTTGGATTTTATGATGAAAGTGATAAGAGTTAGATTCAGGTACAGCGGTGGATGTGATTTATTTGGATTTTATGATGAATGAGTAGAATTCGATTTCAGGTACAGCGGTGTATTTGATATATTGGATTTTACTGATATAGTGAGTAAGAAGTTATATTCCTGTACACCCGCGTGGATGTGCTTATATTTGGATTATTTAATGATGAAGTGGATTAAGAAGTTTAGATCAGGTACCGCGGTGGATGTGATATCTTTGGATGTTATGATGAAGTGAGTAAGAAGTTAGATTCAGGTACAGCGTTGGCTGGATATATTTGGATTTTATGATGAAGGAGTAGAAGTTAGATTCAGTACAAGCGGTAGATTGGATATATTTGATTTTATGATGACGCGAGTAAAAGTTTAGATTCAGGTATACAGCGGTGGATGTGATATATTTGGATTTTATAGGAAGTCGAGTAGAACGTTAATTCAGGTACAGCGGGTGGATTTGTGTATATTTTGATTTATGATGAATTGAGTAGAAGTTAGATTCAGGTACCGCGTTGGATGTGATCTAATTGGATTTTCTGATCAAGCAGTACGAATTAGATTCAGTCAGGGTGGATGTTGTATATTTGGATTTTATGATGAAGTGGTAGAAGGTTAATCAGTACAGCGGTGGATGTGATTATATTTGGATTTTTATGATTAAGCGAGAAGAAGTAGATTCATTACAGCGGTGGAATGTGATTATGTGGATTTTTGAGAAGCGTAGTAAAAGATAGATTCAGGTATCAGCGGTGGGAGTGTGATATATTTGGACTTATTATGATGAAGCGCTTAAGAAGTTAGATTCGGTCCAGCGGTGTGATGTTGATATATTTGGATTTATGTGAAGGAGTAAGAAGTTAGATTCAGTACACGCGGTGATGTGTGATATATGTGGATTTTTTATAAGAAGTGAGTAAGAAGTTCGATCAGGGTACGCGGTGGAATTTGATATATTTTGGATTTTATGATGAAGTGAGTAAGAAGTTAGATTCAGGGTAACAGCGGTGGATGTGATATATTTGGATTTTATGAATGAATCGAGTAAGAATTAGATTCATGTACAAGCGTGTATGTGATCTATTGGGATTTTAGGGAAGCAGTAAGACGTTAGATTCAGGTACAGAGGTGGATAGTGGGTATATTTGGATTTTATTGTGAAGTGAGTCATAAGTTAGATTCAGGTACAGCGTGGATGTGATATATTTTTTGGATTTTATGATGAAAGTCGAGTAAGAATTAAGATTCAATGTTACAGAGCGGGGATGTCGCAATATATTTGGATTTGTATGATGAGAGAGTAAGAAGTTAGATTCAGGTACAGGCGGTGGATGTGAGTATATTTGGGATTTTATGATGAAGTGATTATAAGTTAGATTCACGGTACCGCGTTGGATGTGATATATTTGGATTTTATTTGAAGCGGTAAGGAGGCGTTAGATTCAGTACGCAGGTGGATGGATATATTTTGGATTTATGATGAAGGAGTAGAAGTTTAGATTCAGGTACAGCGTGGATGTGATATATTTGGATTTTTCTGATGAACGGTAAGGACGTAGATTCAGGTACACGCGGTGGATGTGATATATTTGGGTTTTATGATGAATCGAGTAGAAGTTTAGATCAGGTACAGCGTGGAGTGAATTTATTTTGGATTTTATGATGAAGTGAGTAAGATTTTAGATTCAGGTACAGCGGTGGATGTGATTATATTTGGATTTTATGATGAAGTGAAGTAAGAATTAGATTTCAGGTACAGCGGTGGAGTGGATATATGTGGATTTTAGATGAACGAGAAGAAGTAGATTCAGGTACAGCGTGGATGTGGTATATTTGTATTTTATGATGAAGCGAGTAAGAAGTTAGATTCGGTACACGCGGTGGCTGTGAATATATTTGGATTTTTATGATTGAAGTGAGTAAGCAGTTAGATTCAGGTACAGCGGTGGAATGTGATTATTTGGATTTTATGATGACTGAGTTAGAAGTTAGATTCACTGTACAGCGGTGGAGTGATACTTTGGATTTTATGCTGAAGTGAGTATGAGTTAGAAATTTCAGGTAATGGTGGATGGATAATATTTGATTGTATGATAAATTGAGGTACGAAGTTAGATGCAGTACAGCGGTGGATGTGGATATTTGGTTTATGATGAAGTGAGTAAGAGTTAGATTCATGCAGGTCACGGTGGATGTGATATATTGGATTTTATGTGACGTGAGTAAGAAGTTAGATTCAGGTACAGCGTGGATTTGATATATTTGGATTTTATGGGAAGTGTGACGTACGAATTTAGTTCCAGGTACATGCGTGGAGTGATATATTTGGCTTTAGGAGAAGTTAGTAAGAAGTTGATGTCATGTACAAGCGGTGAGTGATATATTTGGATTTTATGATGAAGTCAGTAAGAATTTAGATTCAGGGACAAGGGTGGATGTGAGATTATTTGGATTTTATGATGAAGTGAAGTAAGAAGTTTAGATTCACGGTACAGCGGTGGAGGTGATATATTTGGATTTTTAGATTAAGTGAGTAAAGTTAGATTCAGTACAGCGTGGAATTTTATTTATTTGGATTTTATGATGAAGCGAGTAAGAATTAGATTTAGGTACAGCGTTGGATGTGATATATTTGGATTTATGATGAAGCGAGTAAGAATTAGATTCAGGTACAAGCGGTGGATTGTGATATATTTGGCTTTTAAGACGAAGTGTAAGAAGTTAATTTCAGGTACAGCGGTGGATGTGAATATATTTGGATTTTATGGGAGAGTGCAGTAAGAAGTTAGATTCAGGTACAGCCGGTGATGTGATATTTTGGATTTTAGAAGAAGTTGAGGTAGAATTAGATTCAGTCGGCGGGGATGTGATATATTTGGATTTTATATGAAGTGAGTCCGGAAGTTAGATTCACTACAGCGTGGATGTGATATATTTGGATTTTTAATGATGAAGCGAGTAGAATTCTATTCACAGTACAATCGTGGATGTGATATATTGGATTTTTTAATGATGAATCGAGTAAAAAGTTAGATTCATGTACAGCGTGATGTGATAATTTGGATTTTAGGATGACGGGAGTAAGAGTTAATTCAGGTTACATCGTGGATGTGATATATTTGGATTTTATGATGAAGCGAGTAGACGTTAGAATCAGGTCCAAGCGTGGATGTGATATATGTGGATTTTATGATGAATGTGAGTAAGACGTTAGATTCATGTATCAAGCGGTTGGATTTGGTTATTTGGGATTTTCTGATGACGACGTAAAAGTTAGATTCAGGTACAGCGGCTGGATGTGATCTATTTGGATTTTATGATGAAGCGAGTGAAGTTCTAATTCAGGTACGCGTGGATGTGGATAAATTTGGATTTTTGATGAAGGTAGTAAATGTAGATTCACGACAGCGTGATGGATATAGTGGATTTATGATGACGCGAGTAAGAATTTAGTCAGTACAGCGGTGGGATGTGATTATTTGGATTTTATGATGAAAGCGCGTAAGTTAAGAATTCAGTTACATCGGTGGATTTGTAATCTTTGGATTTTATGATGAAGGGAGTAAGAAGTTAGATCAGGTACAGCGGGGATGTGATATAGTTGGATTTTATGAGAAGTGAGTAAGAAGTTAGATTCAGGTACCGCGGTGGATGTGATATATTTGGATTTTATATGAAGCGAGTAAGAAGTTAGAATCAGGTACAAGCGTGGATGTGATATATGTGGATTTTTCTGATTAAGTGAAGTAAGAAGTTTTTAGATTCAGGTACAGCGTGGATTGGTATATTTGGATTGTTAATGATGACGCGTACGAAGTTATATTCAGGTACATCGGTGGATGTGGATATATTGGATTTTTTATGATGAGTGAGTAAGAAGTTTATATTCATGGTACAGCGGTGGATGTGTATATTTTGGATTTTATGATGAAGCTATAAGAAGTTTAGATCAGGTACGCGGTGATTGGTAATATTGGATTTTATGATGAAGCGAGTAAGAGTTAGATTCAGGTAACAGCGGTGGATGTGGGTATATTTGGATTTAGAATGACTGCGAGTAAGAAGTTAGATTCCGGTTACAGCGTTGGATTGCTCTATTTGGATTTTTATGATGACGTGAGTAAGAAGTTCGATTCAGGTAGCAGCGGGTGGCATTGGTATATTTGGATTTTATATGAAGCGAGAGTAAGAGTTAGATTCAGGTACAGCGGTGGATGTGGTATATTTGGATTTTCTGATTACGCGAGTAATAAAGTTAGATTCAGGTACAGCGGTAGGATGTGGTATATTTGGATTTATGATGACGCCGAGTAAGAATTTAGATTCAGGTACCAGCGGTGGATGTATATATTTGGATTTTTAGATGAAGTAGTAAAGGTTAGAGTTCGGTACGCGGTGGATGGTGTATATTTGGATTTTTATGGATGAGGGAGTAAGAAGTTAGATTCAGGTACAGCGGTGGATTGATATATGGGGATTTATGATTGAATCTAGTAAGAAGTTAGATTCAGGTACAGAGCGGTGGATGTGAGTATATGTGGGATTTTATGATGCAGTGAGTAAAGACTTAGATTCGGTACCAGCGGTGGATGTTATAATATTTGGATTTTATGATGCAAGTGAGTATAATTAGATTCAGGTACACAGCGGTGGATGTGATATATTTGGATTTATGATGAGTTAGTAAGAAGTTTAGATTCAGGTACGGTCGATTTGATTATTTGGATTTTAATGATGAAGTGAGTCGAGTTATATTCAGGTACAGCGTTGGATGTGGTATATTTGGATTTTTATGATGCAGTGAGTAAGAAGTTAGATTCAGGTACAGTCGGTTGATGTGATATATTTGGGATTTATGATGAGGGAGTAGAGTTAAGATTCAGGTACAGCGGTGGGATTGTGATTATATTTGGATTTTATATGACGCGAGTAGAAGTTGATTCAGTACAGCGGTGGATGTATATAATTTGGATTTTATGCATGAGGTAGTAAAGAAGTTTAGATTCAGGTACCCGGTGGATGTATATATTTGGGGATTTTATGAGAAGTTTGTAGAAGTTAGATTCAGTACCCGGTGGATTGTGTATATTGATTTATGATGAAGTGAGTAAAGTTAGATTAGGTACACCGCGTGGATGGGATAGATTTGGATTTTATGATGAATAGTAAGAATTTTGATTCCGGTACAGCGTGGATGTGATATATTTGGATTTACTGAGAAGCGAGTAAAAGTTAGATTCGGTACAGCGTGGGATGTGATATCTTGGATGTCTGATGAAATGAGTAAAGAAGTTAATTCAGTTTACATCGGTGGATGTGATATTTTGGATTTATGGAGAAGTGAGTAAGAATTTAGATTCAGGTACAGCGGTGGATGTGATATATATTTGGATTTTTATATGAAGTGAGTAAGAAAGTTAGATTTCAGGTCAAACAGCGGTGGATTTTGATATATTTGGGATTTATGATGAGCGAGTCAGAAGTTAGATTCAGGTACAGCGTTGGTTTGATAATTGGATTTTTATTATGAAGTGAGTAAGAAGTTCGATCAGACGTACAGCGGTGGATGTGGTATTGGATTTTACGATGAAAGAGTAAGAAGTTATCTTCGGTACACGGTGGATGTGATATCTTTTGGATTTATGATGAAGCGAGTAATGATTAGATTCAGGTACAGCGGTGGATGTGGATATATTGGATTTTATGATGAAGAGGGAGTAAGAATTTATATTCAGTACAAGCGGTGGATGTGATATATTTGGGAGTTATGATGAAGCGAGTAAGAATTTTAGAATCAAGGTACAGGGTGGATGGATATATGTGATTTTTATGAGAAGTGAGTAAGAAGTTAGATTCAGGTAACACGTTGGATGTGTTATATTTGGATTTTAAATGATGAAGCGAGTAGAAGTTATATTCAGGTAACAGGCGGTGGATGTGATATATTGGATTTTATGATTAAGCGATAATAAGTTACTATTTCCGGTACAGCGTTGGATTGATATATTTGGGATTTTATGATGAAAGGATAAGAGTTAGAAATTAGCTACAGCGGTATTGATATCTTTTGGATTTATGATGAAGCGGTAGAAGTTAGATTCCGTCCAGCGTTGGATTGATATATTTGGATTTTTATGAGGAGCGGTAGAAGTTAATTTCAGGTCAGCGGTGGAATGTTATTATATTTGATTTTAATTATGAAGGGAGTAAGAAGTTAGATTCAGGTAGCCGCGGTGGATTTGAATCTATTTGGATTTTAATGAAGAAGTGATAAGAAGTTAGATTCAGGTACAAGCGGTGATGTGATATATTTGGATTTTGATGATGAACCGAGTAAGAAGTTCAATCAGTAACAGCGGTTGATGTGATATATGTGGATTTGTACGATGAGTGAGTACAGTTAGATTCAGGTACAAGCTGGATGTGGTATATTTGGATTTTATTATGAAGCTAGTAAGAAGTTAGATTCAGTAGCAGCGGTGGATTTGATAGATGTGGATATTTATGATGAGTGAGTAAGCAGTTTAAATTCGGTCCAGCGGTGGATGTGGTATATTGGCTTTTATGATTAAGCGAGTAAGAAGAGATTCAGGTACCGCGGTGGATGTGGTAGATTTGGATTTTATGATGAAGCGAGTAAGAAGTTAGATTCAGGTACAGCGGTGGATGTGTATATTTGGATTTTCTGATGAAGCGATTACGGTAGATTCAGGTACAGCGGTGGATGTGATATATTTGGATTTATGATGAAGTGAGTAAGAAGTTAGATTCAGTACACAGCGGGATGTGGTATATTGGATTTTATAATGAAGCTAGTTCAGAATTGCTCCGGTACAGCGTGGATGTGGTATAGTTGGGATTTTATGATGACGAGTAAGAAGTTAGATACAGGTACACGGTGGATGTGGTATATTTGGATTTTATGAGAACGAGTAGAGAAGTTAGATCAGGTAAACAGCGTTGGATGTGATATCTTTTGTTTTGGATGATGAAGTGCGTAAGAAGTTAGATTCAGGTACAGCGGTGAATGTGATATTTGGTTTTATGATTGACGGGAGTCAGAATTAGATTCAGGTCCAGCGGTGTTGTGATATATGGGGATTTTATTATGAAGCAGTACGAATTTAGTAATTCAGGTACAGCGGTGATGTGATCTATGTGGATTTTATGATGAAGTGATTAAGAAGTTAGATTCAGGTACAGCGGTGGATGTGATATATTTGGATTTTTGATGAAGCGAGTGAGAAGTTCGATTCAGGTACAGCGTGGATGTGATATATGTGGGAATTTTAATGATGAATGAGTAAGAAGTTAGATTCAGGTACATCGCCCATCCGATGTGATATATTTGGATTTTATGAAGAATGCGTACAGAAGTTAGATCAGGTAGCAGCGGTGGATGTGATATATGTTGGATTTTTGATGAAGTGAGTAAGAAGTTAGATTCAGGTACGCGTGGCTGTGATATCTTGGATTTATGATGAGTGAGTAGAAGTTAGTTCGTTACAGGCGGTGGATTTGATTACTTGGATGTTATGATTAAGTGAGATAAGAGTTAGATTCAGGTAGCGTGGTGGATGTGATATATTTGGGTTTTATGATGAGTGAGTACGAAGTTAGATTCGGTCCAGCGTGGATGTGATATAGTGGATTTTATTTTATGAAATGAGTGAGTTAAGAAGTTAGATTTCATGTACAGGGGGGTGGATGTGATTATTTGGATTTAATGATGGAAGTGAGTAAGAAGTAGATTCAGGTACAGGCGGTGATGTATATATTTGGAAATTTTTTTTTTTTTTTTTTTTTTTTATGATGAAGTATTACAAGTTGATTCAGGTACAGCGGTGGATGTGGTATATTTGGATTTTATGAATGAAGTTAGTAAGAAGTTAGATTAGTACCGCGGTGGAAATGTGATATATTTGGATTTTATGATGAAGGAGTAAGAGTTAGTATTCAGTACCAGCGGTGGATGTGGATATATTTTGGATTTTATTGAGAAGTTAGTAGACGTTAGATTCAGGTAAAGCGGTGGATGTGATATATTTGGATTTATGATGAAGGGCTTAGAAGTTTCGATTCAGTACAGCGGTGGATGTGGATTGTTTGGATTTTATGAAGAATGTGTAAGAAGTTAATTTCATGTAAGTATACAGCGGTGTGATGTGATATATTTTGGATTTATGATGAATTGAGTAAGAAGTTCGATTCAGGTACAGGCGGTGGATTTATATATTTTTGGATTTTATGTGAAGTGAGTAAGAAAGTTTGATTCAGGTACATGCGGTGATGTGATATAATTTGGATTTTAATGATGGCGAGTAAGAAGTTAGATTCAGGTACAGCGTGGATGTGATCTTTTGGATTTTATGAATGCAGTGAGTAAGAAGTTAGATTCAGGTACAAGTGGGTGGATGTGATATATTGGATTTTATGATGAAGGTAGTAATAAGTTAGATCAGGTATCACGGTGGGATGTGATATATTTTGGATTTTATGAAGAAGTGAGTAAACGTTAGATTTCAGGTAAGCGGTGGGATGTATATATTTGGGATTTATGGATAAGTGATTAGAGTTTAGATTCAGGTACAGCGGTGGATGTGGATATTTTTGGAATTTATTATGAAGTGAGTAAGAGTTAGATTCGGTACAGCGGTGGTTGGTGATATTTTGGATTTTTAATGATGAAGCGAGTAGAGTTAGATTCAGTTACAGCGGTGGATGTGATATATTTGGATTTTATTAACGAAGGGAGTAAGAAGTCATTCAGGTACAGCGTTGGATGTGATATATTTGGATTATGGAGAAGTGGTAGAAGTTTAGATTCCGGTACATCGGTGCTGTGATTTTTGGATTTTAGAAGATTTAGTAGAAGTTAGATTCAGTGTACAGCGGTGGAATGTGATATATTTGGATTTTATGATGAAGTGAGTAAGAGTTAGATTCAGCTAACAGCGGTGGATGTGATATATTTGATTTATGATGAAGGGAGTAAGAAGTTTAGATTCAGGTACAGTGGGGGGGTGGATGATATATTTTGGATTTACTGGAGACGTGAGTAAGAATTTAGATTCGGTACAGCGGTGGATTTATATATTTGGATTTTATGATGAGTGAGTAAGAAGTTAGATTCAGGTACAGCGGTGATGTGATATATTTGGATTTTATGATGAAGTGAGTAAAAGTGTAGATTCAGGTACGTGGTGGATGGTGATATATTTGGATTTTAATGATGAAGGCGAGTAAGAAGTTAGAATCAGGTACAGCTGTGGATGTGATATATTTGCATTTTATGATGAAGCGCGTAGAAGTTAGTTCAGGTATCAGCGGTGCTGTGAATTATTTGGATTTGATGAAGTGAGTAAGAGTTTAGATTCAGGTACAGCGTGGATTTGGTATATTTTGGATTTATGATGACGTGAGTAAAAGTTAGATTCAGGTACAGCGGTGGATGGTGATATTTTGGGTTTTTGATGAAGTGAGTAGACGTTAGATTTCAGGTACAGCCGGTGGATTGATTATTGGATTTTATGATGAAGTGAGGTAAGAGTTGATTCAGGTAAACAGCGGGGTGGAATGTGGTATATTTTGATTTTAATTTATTATACTTGGTAAGAAGTTAGATTCAGTAGCAATGTCGGTGGATGTGATATATTGGGATTTTATGAAGAAGTGAGTAAGAAGTTAGATTAGGTACAGCGGTGATGTGATATTATTTGGATTTTATGTAGAAGTGATTAAGACGTGAGATCAGGTAACAGCGGTTGCTGTGATATATTTGGTTTTAATGGAGAAGTGAGTAAGAAGTTGAGTATTCGGTACAGCGTGGATGTGATATATGTTGGATGTTATGATGAAGTGAGTAAGATTTTCTATTCAGGTACAGCTGTTGTTGATATATTTGGATTTTAAGTATGCAGCTAGAAGAATTAGATTCCGGTACAGCTGTGGATTTTATATATTGGATTTTAATGATGAGTGCGTAAGAAGTTAATTCAGGTAGCAGCGGTGGATGTGGTATATTTGGATTTTACGATGAAGGAGTCAAGTTAGATTCAGGTATAGCGTGGATGTGGATATATTTGATTTTATGATAAGTGAGTAAGAAGTTAGATTTGGGTAAGTGGTGGATCGTGATTAGTTTGGATTTATTGATGAAGTGATAGAAAAGTTAGATTCCAGGCACAGCGGTGGATGTGCTACATTTGGATTTTATGATGAAGTGAGTAAGAAGTAGATGCATGTACGCGGTGGATGGGGATATCTTGGATTTTTAGGATGAAGTGAGTAAGAAGTTTTATAATTCATGTACAGTCGGTGATGTGATATATTTGGGGGATTTTAGTGAAGGATTAAGAATTTAGATTCGGTACGAGCGGTGGAATGTTAATATCTTGGATTTTATGATGAGCGTATACGAATTAGATTCAGGACAGCGGTTGGATGTGATATATGTTGGATTTCTGTGAAGTGAGTAAGAAGTTCAGATTCAGGTACAGCGGTGATGGATATATTTGTGATATTTATTGATAAGTCGAGTGAAGTTAATTCTGTACACGGTGGATGTGATATATGGTGGATTTTATGATGAATGTGAGTAAGAAGTTAGATTCAGTACAGCGGTGGATGTTAATTTTGGATTTTTAATGAAAGTGAGTAAGAAGTTAGATTCAGGTACAGCGGTGGATGTGATATATTATGGTTTTCTGATGAGTGAGTAAAAGTTAGCCTTCAGTGTACACGGTGGATGTGATATATTTTGGATTTTATGAGAAGTGAGTAGAAGTAGATTCAGGTACATGCGGTGGATGTGATATATTTGGATTTTAATGATGAGTGAGTAAGAAGTTAGATTCAACAGGTACAGCAGTGGATTGTATATATTTGGATTTTTATTATGAGCGAGTAAGAAGTTAGCTTCAGGTACAGCATTGGATGTGATATATTTGGATTTTATGTGAACGAGTAAGAAGTTAGATTCAGTACAGCGGTGGATGTGGTTATTTGATTTTTAATGATGAAGCGAGTGAGAAGTTAGATTCAGGTACAGCGTGGATGTGATATTGTAGGATTTTCGATGAGTGAGTAAGAAGTTAGATTTCAGTACAGCGGTGGATGTGAATATTTGTGGATTTTATGAAGAAGTGAGTACGAAGTTAGATTCAGGTACGCGGTGATGTATATATTTGGGATTGTATGATTGAATGATAAGAGTTAGATTCAGGTAGCAGCGTTGGATGTGATATATTTGGATTTTATGAAGCCGTGAGTAAGAAGGGTTAGATTCAGGTTTACAGCGGTGGATGGTTATATTTGGATTTTAGATATATGAGTAAGAGTTAGATCAGGTACGCAGTGGATGTGCTATATTTGGATTTTATGATGAAGCGAGTAAGAATTAGATTCAGAGGTACAGCCGTGGATGTGATTTCTTTTGATTTTTACTGATGAGCGCGTAGAAGTTAATTCAGGTACAACGGTGTATGTGATATACTTTAGGATTTTATGATGAGTGAGTAAGAAGTTAGATTCAGGTACAGCGGTGGATGTGATATATTTGGATTTTATGATGAAGTGAGTAAGAAGTTAAGATTCAGGTACAGCTTGAGATTGGCTATATTTTTATTTTAATGATGAATGAGTATAGAAGTTGATTCAGGTACAGCATTGGATTGATATATTTGGATTTTTAAATGATGAAGCGAGTAGAATTAGATTCAGTACCAGCAAGTGGATGTATTATTTTGGATTTTATGATGAAGCGAGTAAGAAGTTAGATTTCCGGTACAGCGGGGGATTTGATATATTTGATTTTAGATGAAGCGAGTAAGAGTTAGATTCAGGTACAGCGGTGATGTGATCTATTTGGATTTTATGAATGAAGTGAGTAAGAGTTAATTCAGGTACAGCGGTGATGTGATATTCATTTGGATTTTATGATGAATGAGTAGACATTAGATTCAGGTACAGCGTGGATGTGATATATTTTGGATTTTATGATGAAGGCAGTAGAAGTTAGATTCAGGTACAGCGGTGGATGATGTATATTTTGGATTTTATGATGAGTGAGTATGAGTAAGAAGTGATTCAGGTACAGCGGTGGATGTTAATAATTTTGATTTATGATGAAGTGAGTAAGAAGTTTAGATTCAGTACATCAGCGGTGGATGTGATATCTTTTGATTTTATGATGACGTGAGTAAGAAGTTAGATTAGGTCAGCGGTGGATGTGAGATAATTTGATTTTTTTTTTTTTTATGAAAAAAATGAAGTGAGTCAGAGTTAGATTCAGGTACAGCGTGGGATGTGGATATTTTGGATTTTTATGATGAAGTGAGTAAGAAGTTAAGATTCAGGTACACGGTGGATGTGATATTTTGGGACTTTTATGATGAAGCGAGTAGAATAGATTCGGTACAGGCTGTGGATGTGGTTAGTTGGATTTTGCAAGCCTTTGATACTGTGGCCACAATAGGCACTAATGTATAGAACTGAGGACATGTTGGCCTTGACGAAAACATTTGTTCATGATAGAGAACGTGGTTATTGGATCACAAACAACAGTGGTGGTTAATGGAGCTTGTGTGGGCTAAAGTTCTAAGTGGGGCCCCTCAGGGTTCTGTACGGGGGCCCCTTCTGTTTAATCTGTTTATAAATACTTTAGAAGGGGCATTGAGAACAAGGTCTCGTGTTGCTGATACACTCAATTATTCAGAGCTTTGGCAAACTTCCAATGATTGCAAGTGCTGCAAGCAGACCCTAGATGATTATCAAAATGGGCAGCAGAATGGCAGATGGGATGCAATGTTGATAATGTAAGGTAGCTTTGGATTTAATAATCCCTGTGTGCCACCTACACCATAAATAACTCTGTGTTAAGTGACTCTGTAATGGGGAAAAAGATTTGGGGTTGCTGGTAGATAACAGACTTAGCTGTAGCAAACAATGCCAGGTAGCAACAGCTAGAGCTAGCAAGATATTGTCTTGTATAAAGAGGGTTGACTATGCAGGCAAATTAGACAAGTTGAGGTGCCTGTACACTAGTAACATATTGGATTAGACATTCAACTTTATACAAATGACTAACATATCTAATTATTTTTTCAATTGCGATCGGATCCCGAACTGTTCCCCTGGCCCCCTTCATACCATTCTGTCAATCGTAAAAAGAATTGCTTGAATGTTGCAGGATCGGACGGTTGGTGAGTTTTGATGTATGAGCCCCTTTAGAGCTGTTTGCGATATATGCCTTTTGCTGGGATATTATCACTTTATATAAATATATTAATGGGCCATATAATAAGGCTTTGTAGATGTTATACATGCATTAAGGATAGAGTATAAAAGTTTGATTAAATGAGCATACGGTATGTCTTTATACAACCTCCAATACTATGTTACTATGTAACTGTTATACAGACATTATGGGTAGGGTATAGAGGTTGGACTAGACGGACGTATGTCTTTATTACCACCTCCAATACTATGTCACTTATGTCACTGTATATAACGACATTATGGGTAGGGTATAAGTGTGGGGTTTGTGACTAGAGGGACTTTTGTGGTATTCCAAGATGCTATCTATGTGCACAGCAGCCATTTGCGTTATCCTCATAAGTGGAGTGACAGGCGTTACAGCCAATGGAAACCAGTTTACCTTTTTCTCCCAGCCTTTAAGCAGTTTCCCCAGCTCGCCATCCCGCGCGTAGTCTATTGGGGTATGGCCCATGTCATTTTTCTGCAGAGGGTTCGCCCCTAAAGAAAATAAATAGTGATGCACATTAACCCTTCACAGTCTGCCATAGTGGGGTACAGTTTACCATC
>JAACNH010000171.1:18432-129268 GCA_019447015.1 Hymenochirus boettgeri | reverse complement strand
GCCTTCACATTCTGCCATAGTGGGGTACAGTTTTACCATCCTACTAAATGAGCCTGCACAGTCTGCCATGTGGGTACAGTTTACCATCCTACTAAATGAGTCTTCACAGTCTGCCATAGTGGGGTAACATTTACCATCCTACTAAATGAGCCTTCACAGTCTGCCATAGTGGGGTACAGTTACCATCTACTAATGAGCCTTGCACATTCTTCCATGTGGGGTACAGTTTACCATCCTACTAAATGAGCCTTCACAGTCTGCCCATAGTGGGGTACAGTTTACCATCATACTAAATGAGCCTTCACAGGTCGCCATAGTGGGGTACAGTTTACCATCACTAAATGAGCCTTCACAGTCTGCCATAGTGGGGTACATTTACCATCCTACTAAATGAGCCTTCACAGTCTGCCATGTTGGGGTACAGTTTACCATCCTACTAATGAGCCTCACAGTCTGCCATAGTGGGTACAGTTAACCATCCTACAAATGAGCCTTCACATCCTGCCATAGTGGGGTACAGTTTACCATCCTACTAATGAGCCTTCCAGTCTGCCATGTGGGAACAGTTTAATCATACTAATGAGCCTTCACAGTCTGCCATGTGGGGTACATTTTACCATCCTACTAAATGAGCCTTCACATGTCTGCCATGTGTGGGGTACAGTTTACCATCCTCTAAATGAGCCTTCACACTCTGCCATGTGTGGGTGAACAGTTTACCATCTACTAAATGAGCCTTCACAGTCTGCCATAGTGGGGAACGTTTACCATCCTACTAATGAGCCTTCACAGTCTGCCATGTGGGGTACAGTTTAACCATCCTACTAAATGAGCCTTCACAGTCTGCCATAGGTGGGGTACAGTTTACCACCATACTAAATGAGCCTTCACAGTCTGCCATAGTGGGGAACAGTTTACCATCCATTAAATGAAGCCTTCACAGTCTGCATAGTGGGGTACAGTTTACCATCATTACTAAATTGAGCCTTCACAGTCTGTCCATAGTGGGGTACAGTTTACCATCCTACTAAATGAGCCTTCACAGTTCCATGTTATGGGGGAACAGTTTACCATCACTACTAAATGACCTTCACAGTCTGCCATAGTGGGGTACAGTTTACCATCCTACTAAATGAGCCTCACAGTCTGCCGTGGGGTAACAGTTTTTACCATCTAACTAAATGAGCCTTCACAGTCTGCCATAGGTGGGGAACAGTTTACCATCAACTAAATGAGCCTTCACAGCTGCCATGTGGGGACAGTTTACCCATCATACTAAATGAGCCTTCAGACTGCCATAGTGGGGACAGTTTAATCCACCTACTAAATGAGCCTTCACAGTCTGCCATGTGGGGTACAGTTTACCATCCTACTAAATGAGCCTTCACAGTCTGTCCAGTAGTGGGGGTACAGTTTACCATCCTCACAAATGAGCCTTCACAGACTGCCATAGTGGGGAACAGTTTACCATCCTACTAATGAGCCTTCACAGTCGCCATAGTGGGGTACAGTTTACCATCATACTAAATGAGCCTGCACAGTCTGCCATAGTGGGGTACAGTTTACCATCCTACTAAATGAGCTTCACAGTCTGCATAGTGGGGTACAGTTTTACCATCACTACTAAATGAGCCTTCACAGTCTGCCATGGTGGGGTACAGTTTACATCCTACTAAATGAGCCTTCACAGTCCTGCCATAGTGGGGTACAGTTTACCATCCTGCTAAATGAGCCTTCACAGTCTGCCATAGTGGGTACAGTTTACCATCCTACTTAATGAGCCTTCACAGTCGCCATAGTGGGGTACAGTTTACCATCCTACTAAATGAGCCTTCACAGTCTGCCATAGTGGGGTACAGTTTACCATCCTACTAAATGAGCATTCACAGTCTGCCATAGTGGGGTACAGTTTACCATCATACTAAATGAGCCTTCACCAGTCCGTGCCATAGTGGGGGTACAGTTTCCATCCACTAATGAGCCTTCACAGTCTGCCTAGTTGGGAACAGTTTACCATCTCCTAAATGAGCCGTTCACAGTCTGCCATGTGGGGTACAGTTTACCATCCTACAAATGAGCACTTCACAGTCTGCCATAGTGGGGTACAGTTTACATCCACTAAATGAGCCTTCACAGTCTGCCATAGTGGGGAACAGTTTACCATCTACTAATACCTGCCCAGTCTGCCATAGTGGGGAACAGTTTACCATCATACTAAATGAGCCTTCACAGTCTGCCATAGTGGGGTACAGTTTACCATCCTACTAAATGAGCCTGCCAAAGTGGGGAACAGTTTACCATCCTACTAAATGAGCCTTCAGTCTGCCATAGTGGGTACATTTTACCATCCTACTAAATGAGCCTTCACATCGTGCCATAGTGGGGTACAGTTTACCATCTACTAAATGAGCCTGCACAGTCTGCCATAGGTGGGGTACAGTTTACCATCCTACTAAATGAGCCTTCACAGTCTGCCATAGTGGGGACAGTTTACCATCCTACTAAATGAGCTTCACAGTCTGCCATGGTGGGGTACAGTTTTACATCCTAGACTAAATGAGCCTTCACAGTCTGCCATGGTGGGGTACAGTTTACCATCCTACTAAATGAGCCTTCACAGTCTGCCATGGTGGGTACAGTTTACCATCCTACTAAAGACCTTCACGTCTGCCATGGTGGGGAACAGTTTACCATCATACTAAATGAGCCTTCACAGTCTGCCATGGTGGGGACAGTTTTTACCATCCTACTAAATGAGCCTTCACAGTCTGCCATAGTGGGGTACAGTTTACCATCATACTAAATGAGCCTTCACAGTCTGTCATAGTGGGGTACAGTTTACCATCCTACTAAATGAGCCTTCACAGACTGCCATAGTGGGGAACAGTTTACCATCCTACTTAATGAGCCTTCACAGTCCTGCCATAGTGGGGTACAGTTTACCATCATACTAAATGAGCCTTCACAGTCTGCCATAGTGGGGTACAGTTTACCACATCCTAACATGAGCCTTCACAGTCCTTGCCATTGGTGGGGAACAGTTTACCATCATACTAAATGAGCCTTCACATCTGCCATGTGGGTAAGTTTACCAATCATACTAATGAGCCTTCACAGTCCTGCCATAGTGGGGATTACAGTTTTACCATCTACTAAATGAGCCTTCACAGTCTGCCATATTGGGGTACAGTTTACCATCCTACTAAATGAGCCTGCCAAATGTGGGAACAGTTTACCATCCTACTAAATGAGCCTTCAGTCTGCCATGTGGGGTACAGTTTACCATCCTACTAATGAGCCTTCACATCTGCCATGTGGGGTACGGTTTACCATCATACTAAATGAGCCTTCACAGTCGCCATAGGGGGTACAGTTTACCATCCTACTAAATGAGCCTTCACAGTCTGCCATGGTGGGGTACAGTTTACCACATACTAAATGACCTTCACAGTCTGCCATGGTGGGGACAGTTTACCATCATACTAAATGAGCCTTCACAGTCTGCCATTTGGGGTCAGTTTACCACATACTAATGAGCCTTCACATCTGCCATAGTGGGACAGTTTTACCATCCTAACTAATGAGCCTCACATAGTGGGGTACAGTTTACCATCCTACTAAATGAGCCTTCACAGTCTGCCATAGTGGGATAGTTTTACCATCCTACTAACTGAGCCTGTACCATAGTGGTGGTGCAGTTTACGCATCCTAACTAAATGAGCCTTCACAGTCTGCCCATGGTGGGGAACTTTATCCATCCTACTAATGATGCCTTCAGCATCGCGCATAGTGGGGTAACAGTTTACCATAACTAAATGAGCCTCACAGTCTGCCATAGTGGGGTAACAGTTTACCATCCT
This sequence comes from Hymenochirus boettgeri, assembly GCA_019447015.1. NCBI lineage: Eukaryota > Metazoa > Chordata > Amphibia > Anura > Pipidae > Hymenochirus > Hymenochirus boettgeri. Next base: position 125,408 of record JAACNH010000171.1, on the reverse strand, counting down.
ACTAAATGAGCCTTCACAGTCTGCCATGGTGGGGTACAGTTTACATCATCACTAAATGAGCCTTCACAGTCTGTCGCATGGTGGGATCAGTTTACCATCTACTAAATGAGCCTTCACAGTCTGCCATAGTGGGGGTACAGTTTACCCATACTACTAAATGAGCTCTCACAGTCTGCCATAGTGGGGTAACAGTTTACCACCATCATACTACAATGAGCCTTCACATCTGCCCATAGTGGGGGTACAGTTTACCATACATAACTAAATGAGCACAGTCTGCCATAGTGGGGTAACAGTTTACCATCTATCTAAAGCCTTCACAGTCTGCCATGTGGGGTACAGTTTCCCATCCTACTAAATGACCTCACAGTCTGCCATGTGGGGTACAGTTTACATCTCCTAAATGAGCCTTCACAGTCTGCCATGGTGGGGCAGTTTACCATCCTACTAAATGAGCCTCCATGCACATGTCTTCGCATGTTGGGGGTCAGTTTAACCATACCTAAATGAGGCCTTCACAGTCTGCCATAGTGGGTACATTTTACCATCCTCTCTAAATGAGCTTCACAGTCTGCATGTGGGGTACATTTAACATCACTACTAAATGAAGGCCTTCACAGTCTGCCATGGTGGGGTACCAGTTTATCATCATCTAAATGAGCCTTCACAGTCTTGCCATGGTGGGGTACAGTTTACCATCATACTAAATGAGCCTTCACAGTCTGCCATGGTGGTGGTACAGTTTACCATCATACTACATAAGAGCCTTCACAGTCTGCCATGTGGGGACAGTTTACCATCATACTAAATGAGCCTTCACACGTCTGCCATGGTGGGGAACATTTTACCATCATACAAATGAGCCTTCACAGTCTGCCATGGTGGGAACAGTTTACCATCCATACTAAATGAGCCTTCAGCAGCCGTGCCATGGTGGGGTTACAGTTTAACCATCATACTAAATGAGCCTTCACAGTCTGCCATGTGGGTACAGTTTACCATCAATACTAAATGAGCCTTCACAGTCTGCCATGGTGGGACAGTTTACCATCACTACTAATGAGGGCCCTTCACAGTCGGCCATGGTGGGGACATTTACCATCATACTAAATGACCTTCACAGTCTGCCATGTGGGGTACAGTTTACCATCCATACTAAATGAGCCTTCACAGTCTGCCATGTGGGGTACAGTTAACTCTCTACTAAATGAGCCTTCACAGTCTGCCATGGTGGGGTACAGTTTACCATCATACTAAATGAGCCTCACAGTCTGCCATGTGGGGTACAGTTTACCATCCTACTAAATGACCTTCACAGTCTGCCAGGTGGGGTACAGTTTACATCATACTACTAATGACCTTCACAGTCTGCCATATGTGGGGTACAGTTTACCATCATACTAAATGAGCCTGCACAGTCTGTCGCATGTGGGGTAACAGTTTACCATCATACTAAATGAGCCTTCACAGTCTGCCATGGTGGGGAACTACGTTACCATCACTAAAATAGCCTTCACAGTCTGCCATAGTGGGTAACAGTTTACCATCACTAATACTAAATGCCTTCACATACTGCCATAGTGGGGAACAGTTTACCATCCTACTAAATGAGCCTTCCACAGTCGCTGCCATAGTGGGGTACAGTTTACCATCTACTAAATGAGCCTGTCACAGTCTGCATGTGGGGTACAGGTTTACCATCCTACTAAATGAGCCTTCACAGTCTGCCATAGTGGGAACAGTTTACTCCACTTAATGAGCCTTCACAGTCGCTCCATAGTGGGGTACAGTTTACCATCACTATACAATGAGCGCACAGTCTGCATATGTGGGGTAGGTCAGTTTACCATCCTACTAAATGAGCTTCACAGTCTGCCATGGTGGAGGTACAGTTTACCTCATACTAAATGAGCCTCTCACAGTCTGCCATAGTGGGGTACAGTTTACCATCACTACTAAATGAGCTTGCACAGTCTGCCAGTGGTGGGGTACAGTTTACCATCCTACTAATGATGAGCCTTCACAGTCTGCCATAGGTGGGGAACAGTTTACCATCCTACTAAATGAGCCTCACATCTGCCATAGTGGGGTAACAGTTTACCATCATACTAAATGAGCCTTCACAGTCTGCCATAGTGGGGGTACAGTTTAACCATCCTACTAAAATGAGCTTCGCAGTCTGCCATGGTGGGGTACAGTTTACCATCATACTAAATGAGCCTTCACATCGTCTGGCCTATAGGGGTAACCAGTTTACCATCCTACTTAAATGAGCCTTCACAGTCGCCATGGTGGGGTAACAGTTTACCATCTACTAAATGAGTCCTTCACAGTCTGTCATGGGGGTACAGTTTACCATCCTACTAATGGCCTTCACAGTCTGCCATGTGGGGAACAGTTTACCATCCTACTAAATGAGCCTCACAGTCTGCCATGTGGGGTACAGTTACCATCATACTAAATGAGCCTTCACAGTCTGCCATATGGGGTACAGTTTACCATCATACTAAATGAGCTTCACAGTCTCCAATGGGGGACAGTTTACCATCCTACTAATAAGCCTTCACAGTCTGCCATGGTGGGTACAGTTTACCATCTATCTAAATGAGCCTTCACAGTCTGCCATAGTGGGTTACAGTTTACCATCATACTAAATGAGCCTCACAGTCTGCCATAGTGGGTACAGTTTACCATCCACTAAATGAGCCTATCACAGTCTGCCATGGTGGGAACAGTTTACCATCTACTAAATGAGCCTATCACAGTCTGCATGGTTGGTGACAGTTTACCATCCTACTAAATGAGCCTTCACAGTCCTGCCATGGTGGGGTCACAGTTTAACCATCATACTAATGAGCCTTCACAGTCTGCCATGGTGGGGAACAGTTTACCATCATCCTACTAAATGAGCCTTCACAGTCTGCCATGTGGGGAACAGTTTACCATCATACTAAATGACCCTTCACATCTGCCATAGTGGGGTACAGTTTTACCATCATACTAAATGAGCCTTCACATCTGCATAGTTTTGGTGGCTCATTTAGTAGATTGTAACATTGGTACCCCACCTGGCAGACTGTGGCAGGCTCATTTAGTAGGATGGTAAACTGTACCCCACCATGGCAGACTGTGAAGGCTCATTTAGTAGAGGGTAACCTGTACCCCACCATGGCAGACTGTGAGGCTCATTTAGTAGGATGGTAAACTGTACCCCACTCTGGCAGACTGTGAGGCTCATTTAGTAGGATGGTAAACTGTACCCCACCATGGCAGACTGTGAAGGCTTCATTTAGTAGGATGGTAAATTGTACCCCACCATGGCAGACTGTGAAGGCTCATTTAGTAGATGGTAAACTGTACCCCCCATGGCAGACTGTGAAGGCTCATTTAGTAGTAGATGGTAAATGTACCCACCATGGCAGACTGTGAAGGCTCATTTAGTAGGATGGTAAACTGTACCCCCACCATGGCAGACTGTGAAGGCTCATTTAGTAGGATGGTAAACTGTACCCCACCATGGCAACTGTGAAGGCTCATTTAGTAGGTGGTAAACTGTACCCCACCATGGCAGACTGTGAAGGCTCATTTAGTAGGATGGTAAACTGTACCCCACCATGGCAGACTGTGAAGGCTCATTAGTATGATGGTAACTGTACCCCACCATGGCAGACTGTGCAGGCTCATTTAGTAGGATGGTAAACTGTACCCCACTATGGCGACTGTGAGGCTCATTTAGTAGGATGGTAAACTGTTCCCCACTATGGCAGACTGTGAAGGCTCATTTAGTATGATGGTAAACTGTACCCCACATGGCAGACTGTGAGGCTCATTTAGTATATGGTAAACGTACCCCACCATGGCAGACTGTGAAGGCTCATTTAGTATGATGGTAAACTGTACCCCACTATGGCAGACTGTGAAGGCTCATTTAGTATGATGGTAAACTGTACCCCACCATGGCAGACTGTGAAGGCTCATTTAGTATGATGGTAAACTGTACCCCACATGGCAGACTGTGAAGGCTCATTTAGTATGATGGTAAACTGTACCCCACTATGGCAGACTGTGAAGGCTCATTTAGTAGGATGGTAAACTGTACCCCACCATGGCAGACTGTGAAGGCTCATTTAGTATGATGTAAACTGTCCCCACTATGGCAGACTGTGAAGGCTCATTTAGTAGGATGGTAAACTGTACCCCACTATGGCAGACTGTGAAGGCTCATTTAGTAGATGGTAAACTGTACCCCCCCATGGCAGACTGTGAAGGCTCATTTAGTAGATGGTAAACTGTCCCCACTATGGCGAACTGTGAAGGCTCATTTAGTAGGATGGTAAACTGTACCCCACTATGGCAGACTGTGAAGGCTCATTTAGTATGATGGTAACTGTACCCCACTTGCAGACTGTGAAGGCTAATTTAGTAAGATGGTAAACTGTACCCCACATGGCAGACTGTGAAGGCTCATTTAGTAGGATGGTAAACTGTACCCCCACTAGGCAGACGTGAAGGCTCATTTAGTATGATGGTAACTGTACCCCCCCATGGCAGACTGTGAAGGCTCATTTAGTAGATGTAAACTGTACCCCACATGGCAGACTGTGAAGGCTCATTTAGTAGATGGTAAACTGTACCCCACATGGCAGACTGTGAAGGCTCATTTAGTAGATGGTAAACTGTACCCCACCATGGCAGATGTGAAGGCCTCTTTTAGTAGGATGGTAACTGTTACCACCCACCATGGCAGACTGTGAAGGCTCATTTAGTAGGATGTAAACTGTACCCCACCATGGCAGACTGTGAAGGCTCATTTATAGGATGGTAAACTGTACCCACATGGCAGACTGTGAAGCTCTTTAGTAGATGGTAACTGTACCCCACTAGGTCAGACTGTGAAGGCTCATTTAGTAGATGGTAAACTGTACCCCACTATGCAGACTGTGAAGGCTCATTTAGTAGGATGGTAAACTGTACCCCATATGGCAGACTGTGAAGGCTCATTTAGTGGATGGTAAACTGTTCCCCACCAGGGCAACTGTGAAGGCTCATTTAGTAGTATGGTAACTGTACCCCCACTATGCAGACTGTGAAGGCTCTTTAGTAGGATGGTAAACTGTACCCCCACTATGGCAGACTGTGAAGGCTCATTTAGTAATGGTAAACTGTACCCCACTATGGCAGACTGTGAAGGCTCATTTAGTAGGATGGTAAACTGTACCCCACTATGGCAGACTGTGAAGGCTCATTTAGTAGGATGGTAAACTGTACCCCACCATGGCAGACTGTGAAGGCTCATTTAGTAGGATGGTAAACTGTACCCCCACATGGCAGACTGTGAGGCTCATTTAGTAGGATGGTAAACTGTCACCCCACATATGGCAGACTGTGAAGGCTCATTTAGTAGGAGTGTAAATGTTCCCCCCATGGCAGACTGTGAAGGCTCATTTAGTAGATGGTAAACTGTCCCCACTATGGCAGACTGTGAAGGCTCATTGTAATATGGTAAACTGTACCCACCATGGCAGACTGTGAAGGCTCATTTAGGATGGTAAACGGTTCCCCACTATGGCAGACTGTGAAGGCTCATTTAGTATGATGGTAACTGTACCCCACCATGGCAACTGTGAGGCTCATTTAGTAGGATGTAAACTGTACCCCACCATGGCAGACTGTGAGGCTCATTTAGTAGGATGGTAAACTGTACCCCACCATGGCAGACTGTGCAGGCTCATTTAGTAGGATGGTAAACTGTACCCCACCATGGCAGACTGTGAGGCTCATTTAGTAGGATGGTAAACTGTACCCCACCATGGCAGACTGTGAAGGCTCATTTAGTATATGTAAACTGTTCCCACATGCAGACTGTGAAGGCTCATTTAGTAGATGGTAAACTGTACCCCACTATGGCAGACTTGAAGGCTATTTTAGTAGGATGGTAAACTGTACCCACTATGGCAGACTGTGCAGGCTCATTTAGTGGATGGTAAACGTCCCCCCCATGGCAGACTGTGAGGCTCATTTGTAGGATGGTAAACTGTACTCACCATGGCAGACTGTGAAGGCTCATTTAGTAGATGGTAAACTGTACCCCACTACTACTGAGGCTCATTTAGTAGATGGTAAACTGTACCCACATGGCAGACTGTGAAGGCTCATTTAGTAGGATGGTAAACTGTACCCCACTATGGCAGGCTCATTTAGTAGGATGGTAAACTGTACCCCACTATGGCAGACTGTGAAGGCTCATTTAGTAGGATGGTAAACTGTACCCCACTATGGCAGACTGTGAAGGCTCATTTATAGAATGGTAAACTGTACCCCACTATGGCAGACTGTGAAGACTCATTTAGTAGGATGGTAAACTGTACCCCACTATGGCAGGCTCATTTAGTAGGATGGTAAACTGTACCCCACTATGGCAGACTGTGAAGGCTCATTTAGTAGTATGGTAAACTGTTCCCCACCATGGCAGACTGTGAAGGCTCATTTAGTATGATGGTAAACTGTTCCCCACCATGGCAGACTGTGAAGGCTCATTAGTATGATGGTAAACTGTTCCCCACCATGGCAGACTGTGAAGGCTCATTTAGTATGATGGTAAACTGTTCCCCACCATGGCAGACTGTGAAGGCTCATTTAGTATGATGGTAAACTGTTCCCCACTATGGCAGACTGTGAAGGCTCATTTAGTAGGATGGTAAACTGTTCCCCACCATGGCAGACTGTGAGCCTCATTTAGTGGAGGTAAACTGTACCCCACCATGGCAGACTGTGAAGGCTCATTTAGTATAGGTAAACTGTACCCCCACTATGGCAGTGCAGGCTCATTAGTGATGTTAAACGTGTAACCCCACCATGGCAGACTGTGAAGGCTCATTAGTATATGGTAAACTGTTCCCCACCATGGCAGACTGTGAAGGCTCATTTAGTATGATGGTAAACTGTTTCCCCCACCATGGCAGACTGTGAAGGCTCATTTAGTATGATGGTAACTGTTCCCCACCATGGCAGACTGTGAAGGCTCATTTAGTAGGATGGTAAACTGTTCCCCACCATGGCAGACTGTGAAGGCTCATTTTAGTATGATGGTAAACTGTCCCCACATGGCAGACTGTGAAGGCTCATTTAGTAGAGGGGTAAACTGTTACCCCCACTATGGCAGACTGTGAAGGCTCATTTAGTAGTGATGGTAACACTGTTCCCCCACATGGCAGACTGTGAAGGCCATTTAGTATGATGGTAAACTGTCCCCACCATGGCAGACGTGAAGGCTCATTTAGTAGGATGGTAAACTGTCCCCACCATGGCAGACTGTGAAGGCTCATTTAGTAGGATGGTAAACTGTACCCCACCATGCAGACTGTGAAGGCTCATTTAGTAGGATGGTAAACTGTACCCCACTATGGCCAGACTGTGAAGGCTCATTTAGTAGGATGGTAAACTGTACCCCACCATGGCAGACTGTGAAGGTTCATTTAGTATGATGGTAAACTGTTCCCCACCATGGCAGACTGTGAAGGCTCATTTAGTATATGGTAACTGTTCCCACCATGGCAGACTGTGAAGGCTCATTTAGTAGGATGGTAAACTGTACCCCACTATGGCAGACTGCAGGCTCATTTAGTATGATGGTAAACTGTACCCCACTATGGCAGACTGTGAAGGCTCATTTAGTAGGATGGTAAACTGTACCCCACCATGGCAACTGTGAAGGCTCATTTAGTAGGATGGTAAACTGTAACCCCACCATGCAGACTGTGAGGCTCATTTAGTAGGATGGTAAACTGTACCCCACTATGGCAGACTGTGAAGGCTCATTTAGTAGGATGGTAAACTGTCCCCACCATGGCATACTTTCACAGTCTGCCATAGTGGGGTACAGTTTACCATCATACTAAATGAGCCTTCACAGTCTGCCATGGTGAGGTACAGTTTACCATCCTACTAAATGAGCCTGCACAGTCTGCCATAGAGGGGTACAGTTTACCATCATACTAAATGAGCCTTCACAGTCTGCCATAGTGGGGTACAGTTTACCATCCTACTAAATGAGCCTTCACAGTCTGCCATAGTGGGGTACAGTTTACCATCATACTAAATGAGCCTTCACAGTCTGCCATAGTGAGGTACAGTTTACCATCCTACTAAATGAGCCTCAGTAGTAGTGGGGTTACAGTTTACCATCCTACTAAATGAGCCTTCACAGTCTGCCCATGGTGAGTACAGTTTACCATCCTACAAATGAGCCTCACAGTCTGCCATGTGGGGGGTACGTTTACCATCCACTAAATGAGCCTGCACAGTCTGCCATAGTGGGTACAGTTTACCATCCTACTAAATAGCCTTCACAAGTCTGCCATAGTGGGGTACAGTTTACCATCTACTAAATGAGCCTTCACAGTCTGCCATGTGGGAACAGTTTACATTACTAAATGAGCCTTCACAGTCTGCCATGGTGGGGTACAGTTTACCATCCTACTAAATGAGCTCACAGTCTGCCATGGTGGGGTACAGTTTACCATCCTACTAAATGAGCCTCACAGTCTGCCATGGTGGGGTACAGTTTACCATCCTACTAAATGAGCCTCACAGTCTGCCATGGTGGGGTACAGTTTACATCCTACTAAATGAGCCTCACAGTTGCCATGGGGGGTACAGTTACCATCATACTAAATGAGCCTTCACAGTCTGCCATAGTGGGGAAGTTTACCATCCTAAATGAGCCTTCACAGTCTGCCATGGTGGGTACAGTTTACCATATTACAATGAGCCTTCACAGTCTGCCATAGTGGGGACAGTTTACCATCTACTAAATGAGCCTTCACAGTCTGCCATAGGGGGGAACAGTACCACTCCTACTAAATGAGCCTTCACAGTCTGCCATAGTGGGGTACAGTTTACCATCCTACTAAATGAGCCTTCACAGTCTGCCATGGTGGGGTAGAGTTTACCATCCTACTAAATGAGCCTTCACAGTCTGCCATGGTGGGGAACAGTTTACCATCCTACTAAATGAGCCTTCACAGTCTGCCATAGTGGGGTACAGTTTACCATCCTACTAAATGAGCCTTCACAGTCTGCCATAGTGGGGTACAGTTTACCATTACTAAATGAGCCTTCACAGTCTGACATAGTGGGGGTACAGTTTACCATCCTACTAAAGAGCCTTCACAGTCTGACATAGTGGGGTACAGTTTACCATACTACTAAATGAGCCTTCACGTTGCCCTGGTGGGGAACAGTTTACCATCCACTAAATGAGCCTTCACAGTCTGCCATATGGGGTACAGTTTACCATCCTACTAAATGAGCCTACAGTCTGCCATAGTGGGGTACAGTTTACCATCTTACTAAATGAGCCTTTACAGTCTGACCTAGTGGGGTACAGTTACCATCTACTAAAGAGCTTCACAGTCTGCCATGGTGGGTACAGTTACCATCCTATAAATGAGCCTTCACAGTCTGCATGGTGGGGTACAGTTTACCATCCTACTAAATGAGCCTTCACAGTCTGCCATGGTGGGGTAAAGTTACCATCCTACTAAAGAGCCTTCACAGTCTGCCATGGTGGGGTACAGTTTACCATCATACTAAATGAGCCTTCACAGTCTGCCATGGTGGGGTACAGTTACCATCATACTAAATGAGCCTTCACAGTCTGCCATGTGGGGTTACAGTTTACCATCTACTAAATGAGCCTTCACAGTCTGCCATGGGGGGGTACAGTTCACCATCATACTAAATGAGCCTTCACGTCTGCCAGTGGGGGTACAGTTTACCATCCTACTAAATGAGCCTTCACAGTCTGCCATAGTGGGGTACAGTTTACCATCTTACTAAATTAGCCTTCACAGTCTGACATAGTGGGGTACAGTTTACCATCATACTAAATGAGCCTTCACAGTCTGCCATAGTGGGGTACAGTTTACCATCCTACTAAATGAGCCTTCACAGTCGCCATAGTGGGGAACAGTTTACCATCCTACTAAATGAGCCTTCACAGTCTGCCATGGTGGGGTACAGTTTACCATCCTACTAAATGAGCCTTCACAGTCTGCCATAGTGGGGTACAGTTTACCATCCTACTAAATGAGCCTTCACAGTCTGCCATAGTGGGGAACAGTTTACCATCATACTAAATGAGCCTTCACAGTCTGCCATGGTGGGGTACAGTTTACCATCCTACTAAATGAGCCTTCACAGTCTGCCATAGTGGGGTACAGTTTACCATCATACTAAATGAGCCTTCACAGTCTGCCATAGTGGGGTACAGTTTACAATCATACTAAATGAGCCTTCACAGTCTGCCATGGTGGGGTACAGTTTACCATCATACTAAATGAGCCTTCACAGTCTGCCATAGTGGGGTACAGTTTACCATCATACTAAATGAGCCTTCACAGTCTGCCATGGTGGGGTACGTTACCATCATACTAAATGAGCCTTCACAGTCTGCCATGGTGGGGTACAGTTTACCATCATACTAAATGAGCCTTCACAGTCTGCCATGTGGGGTACAGTTTACCATCCTACTAAATGAGCCTCACAGTCTGCGCATGTGGGGTACAGTTTACCATCCTACTAAATGAGCCTCACAGTCTGCCATGGTGAGGGTACAGTTACCATCCTACTAATGAGCCTTCACAGTCTGCCATGGGGGGTACAGTTTACCATCCTACTAAATGAGCCTTCACAGTCTGCCATGGTGGGGTACAGTTTCCACCTACTAAAGAGCCTTCACAGTTGCCATGGTGGGGGTACAGTTTACCATCCTACTAAATGAGCCTGCACAGTCTGCCATGGTGGGGGTACAGTTTACCATCCTACTAAATGAGCTTCACAGTCTGCCATGGTGGGTACATTACCATCCTACTAAATGAGCCTTCACAGTCGCCATGGGGGGTACAGTTTACCATCTACTAAATGAGCCTTCACAGTCTGCCATGGTGGGGTACATTTACCATCCTACTAAATGAGCCTTCACAGTCTGCCATGGTGGGGTACAGTTTACCATCCTATAAATGAGCCTCACAGTCTGCCATGGGGGTACAGTTACCATCCTACTAAATGAGCCTCACAGTCTGCCATGGTGGGGTACATTACCCTCATACTAAATGAGCCTTCACGTCTGCCATGGTGGGGTACAGTTTACCATCCTACTAAATGAGCCTCCACAGTCTGCCATGGTGGGGTACAGTTTACCATCCTACTAAATGAGCCTTCACAGTCTGCCATGGTGGGGTACAGTTTACCATCCTACTAAATGAGCCTTCACAGTCTGCCATGGTGGGGTACAGTTTACCATCCTACTAAATGAGCCTTCACAGTCTGCCATGGGGGTACAATTTACCATCCTACTAAATGAGCCTTCACAGTCTGCCATAGTGGGGTACAGTTTACCATCCTACTAAATGAGCCTGCACAGTCTGCCATGGTGGGGTACAGTTTACCATCCTACTAAATGAGTCTTCACAGTCTGCCATAGTGGGGTACAGTTTACCATCCTACTAAATGAGCCTTCACAGTCTGCCATAGTGGGGTACAGTTTACCATCCTACTAAATGAGGAAGCCTAAAGGGGGAGGGGTGAACGTAACAAATCCTGCCATATAGGGATATGATAAAAGAACGCAAATTACCATAGCCTGGACTAGAAGGGAAAAATGAGGCGTGACGCACACAGTTCTGTGCCATAGAATATGGTAACAATTAAAGTAGAAATAACAAACAACCCATACAGAAAATGACCATGCGTGTGAGTCACGAAAGGGTCTGCCATGGTGGGGTACAGGGTTTACCATCCAAGACTAAATGCAGGCACCTTACAACAGAATCGATGCCATGTGGGGTGTGGCAGTCGAATTCAGTTTAGAGCCTACCCATCCTACTAAAATGAGGCCTTCACGTCATACACGGATGGTGGGTACAAAAGAAAAAGAGGAGAAGGTTGTGCAATAGCGCATTCCTAGAAAAAACTACGGAAGGAGGAAAAGGCCGGGGGGCAAAAGTCTGACCATGGGATATAGGGGTACGAGGTTAGAGGTACCAAGGTGACGCACATGAAAGCTAAATGGAGACAGGACGAATTCAGCTTAGCTCAGAGACATGTACCATGGGTATGAGAAGTATACAAAAAAAGTTAGCCATGCTCAGGCGTGAAATGAGCGCTGATCACAGCCTGCCCTAGCTGTTAAGGTACACAGAAAAAGAATAGAAAGGACAAAGGTAAGGGTAGCGCACAAAAATCCTACTAATGACCTTCTTGCACATCTCTCCAGGGTGAGGTGGTTGAAGAATTATGCAAAAATCCTACTAAATGAGCTTCACAGTCTGCCATGGTGGGTACAGTTTACCATCCTACTAAATGAGCCTTCACAGTCTGCCATGTGTGGGGTACAGTTTACCATCCTACTAAATGAGCCTTCACAGTCTGCCATGGTGGGGTACAGTTTACCATCCTACTAAATGAGCCTTCACAGTCTGCCATGGTGGGGTACAGTTTACCATCATACTAAATGAGCCTTCACAGTCTGCCATGGTGAGGGTACAGTTTACCATCTTGACTGGTTGATTTATTCTGGCAAAACTGTTCAATCCAAATGAACATGCGATGGTTAAAAATACGAGACCCATCATGGGACCTTCAAAGCATCATTATGTGAACCGTGTGGGGTATATTTCTTTCCTTAAAATGAATAATAATGCACCCCCTCCTGTTAAGTTATAAGATTATAAAAGTCACTAAGGAGTTTGAATAACATTTTACAGGAGGGGAACATTTCTATAATATTCAAGTCATGTGACAATGATGTCATCACAAAGCATCGACCGAAACTGATGACACCATTTATAAGGATATAATTAACAGGATATTAGCTTGTGTTTTATAATTATATTACGGAACACCCATAGGTGCCTATACATTATCTGGTTTCTAACCTTCCAGTGCTGAAAATCTCCCAGTGAAAGGGACATAAGGGGTTAATCCAGCCGGATGAACCTACGTTAGCCCCGGCTAGAGAAAATAAAAGGAATTGATCATGAATCAGAGATGGGCCGAGCACTGCCTGGGAGCAGACGGACAAGAGTAATAGTTTAGCAGGGACTGTGCCTGTTAACTTCTCCCAGGCCGCTGCACGATGACAGCCTCGGGGTCCAAATATCTATTCTGTCCTTACAAACGACTCTGCTCTTTTACACCAGCGATCGATACGGCGGTCCAATATTAGCTTAATCCCCCAGTTAATGGTTTGAAGACTTGACTAATTGCAGCAATAATTGATAGAACCTGACTTGTAAGGGCTGATCGATTCCGCTCGCTGGAGAATCGCGAGCAGCCAGATATTAAAGTTTCATAAATAACCAGTGTCACCGGTCCGGGATCGGATCTACGTCTCCATTGTGTCCTGGGAACCTTGTACCAAACAGCAGGTTTATAATGAACAGGCTTTATAATGAACATAACTGTACCTGATGTTGTTAAACTACAACAACTGACCTGCTGGATTCCAATCTCTAATTCATTACCTTTACACAGTCCAACTACAACCATCACCCTCTGATAACCTCACCTTTCACCGCACTACACCTCTTCCTTTAACCCTTCAAAACACCAGTACATCTGGAGGACCTGAACTTTGAAATCCCTGCCATAGAAATCAATTAGAGGATTTTAGCCTTGTATTAAAATTCCATGGTTCTGGGCTTATCCAATCACGTAGCAGATACATGTGCCTGGAGTCTGACTAATAAGATTCCCTTCCTGTTCCACTCCTAATGAGATGAGTTTGTGTTGCAATGTTACCATAGTAATGTTCTCTAACGAGCTCTGTTTGAGATTATATATAATGATGATCTATCCAAACGAGCAGACCCTGCTTTCTAATAGGCTGACAAAATGCATCTGCACCTTAAATCACTACAAGCAGAACTGATGGGAGCATGGCCCACATTATAACATAAATAACGTTTCACTTTTCATGTATGATCCCAAACCAATACCAATCTCACATGTGTAAAGTTCGAAAAATCTTTTACTGTAAAAACAGCTGCAGTTACTTCCTTACTCCGCCTCTTCCTCTACCAGTGATCACAGACATGCTCAGTTCGCCTTACCAAGAAAGATACGCATTTAGCTACTTAGTATCTTTCCTGGGTAAAGCCCCAATCTACACACATTGGATTTGTCTCAAGCTGCCAACAAATTACCACTTTTGCTGACAAAATGGCAAATTTTAAGGTCTGAACGTCCGATTCCGATCCTGAACGTTTGTTTCGTAGTTTTACGATAAACACGTTAGCAGAAAAAGTTGTTAATGTGTGTATCCAGCTTTACCGACATTGTTTAATGATCTGTCATGGAGGATCTTTAAACAATGTCAGATCAGGATAGGATGCCTTTGATCTTCTACACCCCGGGAGGTCCTACGGTCTTCATTCAAACAGACCAGGCATCTTTGAGATCATCGTCTTTGTTCCAAAAGACAATTATGTGTTTGCTTAGCCTTTATGGGAAGGAGGCGAGGGAGTTACCACATGGTTTGCTGTAGTGGAAATATGACTGACTTAACACAGTTTGATCTTTGCGAAACGCGAAAACGTGTGTGTAACATATAAACGTACAAAACTTTTTCACCCTAAACATATATAGTCAGGATAGAAACTCCCTCAGTTCTGAACCGATATCTTTAAACCTGGAAAGAGTGGACCCTGCAATGCCTACGTTGAACAGAAAGGCAGTGAGAGGGTTAATTACTGGGGCTGACGGACAGTTTATTGCTAACGGACAATAGACTCTTTTGATAGGAGAGGAAATAGTTAAGCGGGGAGGATGAGGCTATTGTTGTGTTGGTACAGAGAGGGCTACAACCTTAAGACCCCTTAATAGCCAGGATAATTTGTCAGCATTGCCCGACAGAGGGTCCCACTGATCCGGCACCTGGTTACTACCCCAGGCGTTGTGTGCGTCTATCCCCTACACCAGGCATTAGCCCTGGCTGCCTTATAATATTTGATAAATGGTTGGCTTGCTTGTGTCGCTCCTTTGTGTCTGTGCTAGAGAAGGTCACTCATCGGGGAAATCTGTTTCTGTCGCTGCTATTGAAAAAAGTTTATCCCAGTGACAGGGACACATTACTCAAATTTTATTAACTTTGTCCGCTTAACAATTTGTCTTAGTGGCTTTTCCCCCCTCTCTGGTTACCTGTCAATAGTCCGAGCCCCATGGGGACTGACCGTTCGCTATGGACCTGCGACTTCCAAATCATCTAATACATACACATCCTCTATTATACCTGCAACACATCCCACCAAGGATTCTGGGATTTGTGGTTCATTAACTCTATACCCTTGAAATAGCATCATTAGCTTTCTCTTTAAGGCTGGGTACACACCATCAGAAATTTCGGCCGACCAAGTCGGAAATATTATGTGTGCGTGGCAGCCGCGACTGAGCTCGGTTGCCTGTCATGATGTCACTTCCGCGGTTGACAAAGTCCGCGTGGCAGACGAAACGCGTACAGCTTTAATTTTCTCCTGTGTCTCTCTGACCTTCAGATGGGATAAGTATTGCACTTTATGCCTATGTGTTAACAGTACTCTTTATGATCTGCCACCGCTCTGTGATTTCTCTGCCCTCACACCTTGATTACAATCAGATTTAGATGTGTACGAACATGCGTTTTGGCCAATAATCGGCCGTTTGTTTCCTGATTCTACGGGCGGATCTCTGAACAAGCGTCCGTTTCGGGTGATAAAGTGCCCATACATGGGCCGATCATCGTCCGAAACAGACGTTTGTATGCATCATGCGTCGGCACCCGCGATCATATGTGTGTACGAAACTTTAGACATATTATGCTGCGATTCATTATATATGTGGATGCATGCGTGATCGATTTACCGGTATAGCAATATATTTAAATGACTGGGTTATGAATCAGAGAGAACGTGTTTCTAACCTTGTTTTTTGTGCACTAATTTACTGTCCATCCTATCCACACTATAATAAAGGAACTCAGCCTTAATGCATTCGTAACCAAAGTCAGATTAAGTCACAATGGGGCCCTAGGTATGTTGTGATTAGGGGCCCCCCTGCATAGCAGGATGCATTGCCTGCTAATTTATAATGAGGGAGCCCTAGACAGGATATTATTAGAATGGGTACATTGCTTCTCATTGTGTTGTGTTATTTGTCGACTGTCTAACAGACAACTGGCCTTTTTGTAAGAATGAACGCCAACTTATCCTTTAAATAAAGAAAATGGTGACGCTGTCATTATTTTCCCCATCAGCGAGTCCCTGAGCCACAGAGCTTACAATCTATAACGGAAAGGCGCACTGCTGCTGTATAACCCTATTGTCTCTCTCCTTATGAACTAAACAACAATAAGACACAACTGTGTAGAAAACGGTGACAGACAAATATCTGTAATTTCCCCCTAAAGCCTCGGACACACGTGAAATTTCCCTTAGGCATTGCGCCCGTGTTAAATTTCACACGTGTGGGGGATAAATCACATCACAAGTGTCACCTCGAAATCTAAGTGAACTCTATCGGGAAGGTGCCTGGCTATTCCTGGATTTCAAAATTACAGCACGATTACAAATTATCCGTGGACAACGTGACACCTGTAACACGTAACGGCGGTGTAATTTCTACACAAGACAGAAAGAAAGCAGATCTCCGCGGGTGAGTGGGGGGGGGAGGCTCCATTCTCCAGCTAGATCAGTTACAAACTTACTTTAATAAAGTTTAGAATCCTAATGGGCTTTATGGACTGGACGAAAACACAAACAATTTAATTCCCAGACGTCATTATATTCCCAAACGCAGATATCAGCGAAGGTTTATTTCATTTATGCTGTGATTACCCCAGGGTACGGGCTATTATAAAGCAAAGCAGAAACACACACGGGCAGAAATACCGTCGCTGCCTCATTTATTTTGGTAATTTGCGGTAACGGTAAATAAACGCAGGATTTCTCTGGCCCTATTTGAACATTTTCAGGCACGTTGTATTCTGGGAATTCTCCAGCTTTTATATAATATGCAAGGTGGTGAGAGCATCCTGTAAAATATATCCTTATAAATGGTGCTTATTGGTGTCATCAGTTGCAAAGGAACTTGGAGCTTATTTAATATAAGGTGCAAAACATTCTCTATGCTAAGTGTTGCACCTCTTCTTAAATAAGCCCAACTGGTGCTTTTCATATATGGTCATGGAACTCCTCAGTGATTATAACCTTATATTATACAATAGGGTGATAATTTGTGGGAAGAAGGAAAGAAATTGTAACCAAAGTAACACTGGATAAATCTACATGAATAATATGGGAACCTGCTCCCTACTGCCCCCTGGTTTCATTATTAACCCATTACATTCCCAGGCAATATATTATTTTCCTTATACCGTCCATCCCAAGGAGGTAATTTAATAAATATGTCCAGGCCATGAATTACTGTACTATTGATATTTACTGCTGATAATGTGGAAAGGTCACAACTGTGAAATAAACAATCATGTCCGCTTTATTTTAAAAGGCAAAATAACATCTTTTATTTATTTTCATTTTAAAGGGACAGAACCCCATATAAATCTGAGTCTTGTGGCAGATGTTAAACGGTCGATGGAGAGTTATTAACAGTGGATTGGAGAGATGATGAGTTAGTTGGTTTGGTAAAAGTTTATAAAAATCTTGCCACACACCATCCAACCATCATTTGTTGAAGATTAACCTTTAACTGACATAGAACTGTAGAAGAAAAACAGTTTAGCAGCTACAGAGAGGTATTGAGCTCCCACGCCATTTTTTCCTTTAACCTGTTCATGTGTAAATGCATTGCCTGGCCACCTTGGCTGAATTGCTAATATCCATATATCAGTTCACTGATTCTGCGGTCAGACTCACTGGAACGTCATTACCAGACACTATACATGTTCTCCATTTCCAAACTGCGCTGTATTTAATATTCTGCAGGGTAAGTGCCACTGGATACAAACATGAGCAGTCTGTAAACACTAAGGCCATTTACATGGTTTCATTGTAATGTTGTATCTAAGAGAACGCATGGATTGGAAGTTTTTTTACTAATTCCCTTGACTGAAGGTCAAAGAGGGTGAAAAAAACACAGGACTGGCCTAAGGGGTTTCCTTGTTTAAGTGAATGGCTAATGGTTAACGCCCTGGAGAAAAGCAGCAATTCACCAGGGACGTCAGTGAGAGGCAGGTGGGAACTGAGCAGAATTGGCTTTCTGGACACAAACTCTAAATTACCCAACAGCCCACAGGAGAAACATTTATTTTTCAACTGTAATTTATTCCCTTAATTCATTTGATTGCCCATGTCTGTGCCTCGCTATGTTCCCGTACAGTGACTGAACTGTAAAAGGTAGAGATAATTTATACACAGACACTTGGCTAATGGTTTATTCAGAATGGGTGCAAACTCAAGTCTTAAAGTTATTTTTTAAATTCTCTTTTTTGACTGCACTGATTACATTTAGGGTTGCCTGGGCTTTTAATCTACAGGAACCAATCAGATGTTCTCTAACTACAGTAACTGATAAAAAAGCTAACATTTGGTTGGCTGGTGCAGATTAAGGGCTCTGGAAAACTTCTACACTTCTTATTGTGCCATCCCCATAGTCAGTCATGAACTGTACACACAATAGGTGATTGTCAGCCAAAGAACAACTCCCAAGACTAACAATCTATCATGTGTAGAGTCCACCACACATTGTTTAGTGACCACACTAGCCACAAGGGCAATTAGCTTAATTTTACTTGTACTGAGCCAAATTCTTTCCTGTGTTTAACATACAGCGACCCCCATAGACCCCAACCAGTAACTTGTGTTTAGTGGTGAAAGTTCCAAACCGTAACGGACCAGGTAAACCCACACGGACCCAATGGATCTAGAATTCTTATTGGTCACTTCCTGTACACGTCTTTTTAAAGGGGAACTGCCCCTTCCAATGTGGATACAATGTGTCCATACATCATTATATAGATATTGTGTAACGTGTATACGAACCTCCAGCCAGAAGTTCCTGGACTGTTCCATGGTCATCGGCTAACACGGCGTAATGGAGGGCGGAGCAGCCACGGAACGTTGCTCTGTTATTCAGACGGTTACTGAATTCGTCTTCACGTGTTACAAACACTGACATGGAGAAAAGGGGGAGAGAGATTTAGAGACCCCATAACCAAGGAACTGAAAGGGTTAAATTTTCCTGGCTTAACGTAACAGGATGGAGACCCATTGGGATTAGAGGATATGACTCTATATACTCAGGCAACCTGGGTCTTAGAGAAACAACATGGCAGCTTCCACCCATATCCATAAAAAACTCATACAAAGTAAATAGCCTCTGTCTGTAATATCCCATACGTTCTTTAATGTCTGTTTAGGTAAATATAAATGGAAGGTAACGGCTACTGATTACTTACCCTTTAAGTAAGTTACCCCCCCCCCAGACATATTGTATATTATATTACACAGTTAAAGCAGAATCTTAACATGAAATCCTGCCCAGGATAAAGGACGATCGGCCATTCGTTTCCCCATAGGAGAAGGACATTAGCTGGTTATTAGCAGGGGGCAGAGCGATTGCCTAGGGGTAATGTGCAGAGTTGACCTTTCACCCTATACAGGTCACGGCCAATCAGCAATAATCTCCAATCACAAAGTGCAGGTACCGCCACGAGCACGGCCCTTGGATCTCGCCCAGTACCACGCGCCATTGAAACCGGTAAATAAAGATAAAAGTGCCGTAAAGGTTTGGTATAAATAAAGTATAAATAATGACAGTTTTAGGCGCTAATAGCATATGGATTACTGGAATGGGAATCCATGATACAGTTTACATCCCAAGCAAGGTGAAAGCTGCCACAGTGTTTTACTAGACTATTATTTTATATATAGATATATATATATATATATGTTTGGATGGGCGCACAGGTATCGGGCTTAAAATTTTGCGCCTATCGGCCTTTTAAATAACCGACTGTGGAACGGACAGATCTGGGATGAATGTTGTAGTTCAGCAGCACCAAAAGGTTTGATTATCCCAGAAAGCATTGCGGTAATTACACTAAATCAACCACAGAGCGTTACTTATTTAACCCATTCAGCGCTAGGCTGTACCAATCCCAAACTCAGCCTGTACAGTTCTCGTTACTTTGGTGCATTGTAGAAAGGGTTAACGTGACTGGTACTTCGCTTCCTTCCAAGGACGGGCGCTGGCTGAACCCCCCGCTCGTGTCATGGAAGATGAATCTCAGATACTAGGCAGGAGTGCAGTAAAGAGATTAAAGCTGGGATATTATTGGGTGTGCACTTGGCTCTGCGCTCCCTTCCTGCTCTGTGTGACAGCTCAGTCATCATCTATAAGAAATGCCGGAGCGAGACATTATGATAGGAAACTCGATAAAGCGTCAGGGGGAGCCTCGTCCTCCATCCATCATTGAGAAGCCTGGAACATTTCAGCTCACTGACGGCCCCACAAACGTCTGTAATAATAATATCTCTCTCTCTATATATATATTTCTCTCTGTGTGCGGGTTTGGATGTTTTTATGAAATATACATATGAATGGAGAGAGACAGAGATAATAATGGGGAGAGAAAGAGAGAGAGAGAGAGAGAAATGAAAAGAGAAGAATGGAGAGATCTCTCTTCAGCCCCCCGTCTCTCTCCGCTCCCATCCTTTCTCTCTCTCTCTCTTCGCTCCCTTCCCTCGCCGCCTTGAGCGCTCTCTCTCTCACCCCATCTGCGCCGCTCCCCCCCTGTCGCGCTCTCGCTCTCTCCCTTCCCCGCGCCGCCTTTCTCTCTCTCTCTCTCCCCCCTCGCGCTACCCTCTCCTCCTGGTTTCTCGCTCTCGCGCCCTTCCCCCGCTCCGCATGTCTGCTACTCCTCGCCCCCCCTCGCGCCCCCTCGCTCCTAATGGGGCGACGCGCGCGAGGAGACATGACCCGCCGCATGAGACCAGCGAGAACCACAGAGAGAGAGAGAGGAGCGACGCCTTACACGAGCCGCCTGGAGCGCGCGCTCTCGCCCCCCCGCGCGCGCCCTCTACTGCCTGGGGCGCGCGCGCGGCCCTGCCCCGCGCAGAATGGAGAGAAGCGAGACACCGCGCGCTCGCGCGCGCCACGCCCGTCGCGCGCTCGCGCTCTCTCGCGCGCGAGCGCGCTCGCGCTCGCGCGCGCGCGCAGACCAGCCTGGCGCGCGAGCCGAGCGCGCGCGCAGCTCGTCGCCCCGCTGGGCCGCGCGCTGCGGCTCTCGCGCCGCTCCCGCCTGCGCCGCGTGCCCCTCGCCCCTCTGGAAGAGAGGGACAGAGAAAAGAATGGAGAGAAAGAGAGAGACAGAGTAGAAGATGGAAAGAAAGAAGAAGAGAGACAGAGAAAGAATGGAGAGAGAGAGACAGAAAGAAAGAGAAAAGAATGGAGAGAGAGAAGACAAGAAAAGAAGAGAAAGAGAGAGAGAAAAGAATGGAGAAAGAGAGAGAGAGAGAAGAATGGAGAGAAAGAGAGAGAGAGAAAAAAGAATGGAGAGAAATAGAGAGAGAGAAAGAATGGAGGAGAAATAGAGAGAGAGAAAAGAGGAGAGAAAGAGAGAGAGAAGAGAATTGAGAGAGAGAACAGAGAAAGAATGGACAGAAAGAGAGACAGAATGTAGAGAGAGACAGAGAAAATAATGGAGAGAATTAGAGAGAGAGACAGAGAAAAGAATGGACAGAAAGAGAGAGAGACAGAGAAAAGAATGGAGAAAAATAGAGAGAGAGTCAAAGAAAAGAATGGAGAGAAAGAGACAAAAGAATGGAGGGAAAGAGAGAGAGAAAAAAAGTGATAGAGACAGAAAAAACGGACATAGCGATAGAGAAGAATGGAGAGAGAGAGACAGATTGAGGAACGGAGAGAGAGAGAGAGAGAGAGAGAAATGGAGAGAAAGAGAAGAATGAAGAGAAAGAAAGACAGCGAATAATGGAGGTAGAGACACAGAGAGAGAGAGACAGAGATATGGGAAATAGATTTCATTCTCTTGCTCTCTTTATATAATGGGGAGAATAACAGCTCTCGCCTATAAAGGTGCATTGTACTGTTACAATTGGGGTCTTATAATAAAAATAAATGAAATCTTATTTATTACAAAACCAGAATACCAAGTAGCTATGAAGCTCTGTAGTGTTCTCATAAAATACATCTCACAGGGCAGTCGGTAAGGCCAAAATATTGTCCCATGTGTTCCTAGATTTCCAGGGATTGATTTTTGGATTTACCTGAAAGTGATGGGGAATTTCAGGTTTACAAATTTCACCAAACTTGCCCCTTTTATATGTGTGAGTCATGTGACCAGGCAAGGTGATGTCAGTACCCCCTAACATGGCAGAAACCTAACCAACACTTAAAGGATCCTGTAAGTTAACTGATAACTTTTTTCTTTCTTCTATTTTTTATCCAATAAATTCTACGAACATAGATTTCTAAAAAAGTAAAAGGTAAAAATGTGCGTCTAGAATTTAGTTTTTTCTGCCTTATCTGGCATGTTGCGGAGTTCAGTTGCCCTTTAATTGATATTTTTAGCCATTCTTTAAGCGGTCATTTATAGAAAGTTGCAGTTCAGTAAAAGTTCAAGGGTAACAAATTGCCCATATTCTGTCCTCACTGATCTGGAAGACCCTAAATGCCACCAGTAACGTACCGCCAAGACCCCTTTAACACTACATTAAACCTCCACGCCTGTTAACCCTTTCCGTCAGCTATAAAGTGCTCGTCGCCCCACAATATCAACATCCTGACAACTTCCCAGGACCAGTGTGAAAAATCGCCCCCCGTCTACCCAATAAAGACTTTCTGCTCCGCTGTCGCCTGCCAACGATCGAATTATTCAGCAGTAAAATAAACACTCATGAAACGGTTCCTGCCGCTCAGCGCCCATTTACATAATAATAACGCCGCGCTCCAGAGGTGCTTTATTTCCCCGGGACGCAAAGGCTCTTGACAGGCAAACGGAGTAAAACTTTACTTATCTGGCTGTAGATTCAGAGCAGAGGTTTTTTTTTTAACAATTAACAACACAACTAAAAAAAAACAAATGTAGCCATTGAATAAGGTGACAATTATTATATTATATTATTATTATAGCCTGGGGGGTTAACTCCTCCCATTTCCCACTAGATTCTCTCTTACCTTCCAGGGAGTGCAAGCCTTTCTCCTTGGCGGTTTCGTAGACGCTGGAGAACTCATCCCCGAGGTTCGGATCAGCACCGGACTGAAGCAATGTCTTCACCATGCTAAGAGTGAAAGGAGGGCAGAATAAGGGTAGAAAGATATCTGGATAAAGCCCCAAACACACACCAAACACTCTATTGGGGTTATTCAATAAAAGTTCTTATTGTTTAAAATGGGGCTAATTTTGCCCCAACCAATCAGATGTTAGCTTTCAAGTTTTAAATAAGATCTGATTGGTTGAGGCAAAATTAGCCCCATTTTAAACAATAAGAACTTTTATTAAATCTCCCTGTAAGTCTTTAATAATTAGGCCACTAGGGGCGCTGTGCTGTGTAAACAAAAATGAAACTATCAGGCCTATGTAATGAAAGACAAGAAATTTTGCCCCAACCAATCAGATATTAGCATTTAAATGGTACATAACATCTGATTGGTTGGGGCAAAATTATCACCATTTTTAACGATAAACAGGGAGATTCAATAAAAGTTCTTATCGTTTAAAATGGTGCTAATTTAGTCCCAACCAATCAGATCTTATTTAACATTTAAAAGCTAACATCTGATTGGTTGGGGCAAAATTAGCACCATTTTTAATGATAAAATCTTTTATTACATAGGTCTGTATATCTCCCATGCATATAAAGATAATTGTAGAATAATGTACTGTATGTGCAGAGATTGTACAATAATAACAGTATTCCCTATAATGTCTATTCCTCCACCAACCCCCCATACAAAAATCTGATGCAATGTTGATTAAAGTGGCTCATACACCAATAGATGGCTGCAAGATGGTCCAGCCAATCAATATGTCCCGACTGAGAAATCTATGTTATGTACCAATCAAACTACACGCCTTGCATCATGTATGTAAGCAGATTTCAGCTTGAAATCTGCCCATGGTAACGTGGAACGCGATAAGATCATTTGAAAAGTCAGACTGCCCCATATTGCCGGCAATATAGATTTTGGTTATCGTGTTATTCTAGGAATCAATTAAAACAGCTGAAAAAAAGCAATTGACCGGCATATGTCAGCCTTTTAAGCTTAGCAGTGATTACACAGACCACTGCCATATCCACCATTTACCCTTTAATACACAGTTATCATGGAAGATTATACTCACTGCAGAGAAGGAACGTTCTGTGTACACAATAAGCTATACCGTTATGCTGTACGGTCTAAAGCTGGGTACACACATTAGCGATATAGGGCCCGTCGGTACCGACTATATATATATACTTTATATAGGGAGTATGGCTGTCACTAACGTTCTCTCTATACTTTATATATACTTTACATAGGGAGTATGGCGGTCACTAACGTTCTCTCTATACTTTATATATACTTTACATAGGGAGTATGGCGGTCACTAACGTTCTCTCTATACTTTATATATACTTTATATAGGGAGTATGGCGGTCACTAACGTTCTCTCTATACTTTATATATACTTTATATAGGGAGTATGGCGGTCACTAACGTTCTCCCTATACTTTATATATACTTTATATAGGGAGTATGGCGGTCACTAACGTTCTCCCTATACTTTATTTATACTTTATATAGGGAGTATGGCGGTCACTAACGTTCTCCCTATACTTTATATAGACTTTATATAGGGAGTTATGGCGGTCACTAACGTTCTCTCAACTTTAGATATACTTATATGGGAGTATGGCGGTCACTAACGTTCTCTCTATACTTTATATATACTTTATATAGGGAGTATGGCGGTCACTAACGTTCTCTCTATACTTTATATATACTTATATAGGGAGTATGGCGGTCACTAACGTTCTCTCTATACTTTTATATATACTTTATATAGGGAGTATGGCGGTCACTAACGTTCTCTCTATACTTTATATATACTTATATAGGGAGTATGGCGGTCACTAACGTTCTCATACTTTTATATATACTTTATATAGGGAGTAGTATGGCGGTCACTAACGTTCTCTCTATACTTATATATACTTTTATATAGGGAGTATGGCGGTCACTAACGTCTCATCTATACTTTATATATACTTTAATAGGGAGTATGGCGGTCACTAACGTTCTCTCTATACTTATATATACTTTACATAGGGAGTATGGCGGTCACTAACGTTCTCTCTATACTTTATATATACTTTATTAGGGAGTATGGCGGGTCACTAACTTCTTCTATACTTTATATATACTTTATATTAGGGAGTATGGCGGTCACTACGTTCTCTCTATACTTTATATATACTTTATATAGGGAGTATGGCGGTCACTAACGTTCTCCTCTATACTTTAATATACTTTATATAGGGAGTATGGCGGTCACTAACGTTCTCTCTCTATACTTTATATATACTTTATATAGGGAGTATGGCGGTCACTAACGTTCTCTCTATTACTTTATATATACTTATATAGGAGTATGGCGTCACTAACGTTCTCTCTATACTTATATATACTTTATATAGGAG
Source organism: Hymenochirus boettgeri (assembly GCA_019447015.1). Taxonomy (NCBI): domain Eukaryota; kingdom Metazoa; phylum Chordata; class Amphibia; order Anura; family Pipidae; genus Hymenochirus; species Hymenochirus boettgeri. The sequence continues at coordinate 99,714 of JAACNH010000171.1, read as the reverse complement.
TATGGCTGTCACTACGTTCTCTCTATTCTTTATATATACTTTATATAGGGAGTATGGCGGTCACTAACGTTCTCTCTATACTTTATATATACTTTATATAGGGAGTAATGGCGTCACTAACGTTCTCTCTATACTTATATATACTTTATATAGGGAGTATGGCGTCACTAACGTTCTCTCTACTATACTTATTATACTTTATATAGGGAGTATGGCGTCACTAACGTTCTCTCTTATACTTTATATATACTTTATATAGTGAGTATGGCGGTCACTAACGTATCCTCTATACTTTATATATACTTTATTAGGAGTATGGCGGTCACTAACGTTCCCTCTCTATACTTTATATATACTTTATATAGTGAGTATGGCGTCACTAACGTTCTCTCATACTTTATATACTTTATATGGGAGTATGGCGGTCACTAACGTTCTCCCTATACTTTATATATACTTTATATAGGAGTATGGCGGTCACTAACGTTCTCCTATACTTTATATATCCTTTATATAGGGAGTATGGCGGTCACTAACGTTCTCCTATACTTTATATATACTTTATATAGGGAGTATGGCGGTCACTAACGTTCTCCCTATACTTTATTATACTTTATATAGGGAGTATGGCGGTCACTAACGTTCTCCCTATACTTATTTATACTTTATATAGGGAGTGAGGCGTCACTAACGTTCTCCTATACTTATATATACTTTATATAGGGAGTATGGCGTCACTACTTCTCCCTATACTTTATTATACTTTATATGGGTATGGCGGTCACTAACGTCTCCCTATTACTTTATATATACTTTATATAGGAGTATGGCGGTCACTAACGTTCTCCCTATACTTTATTTATACTTTATATAGGGAGTATGGCGGTCACTAACGTTCTCCCTATACTTTATATATACTTTATAGGGATATGGCGTCACTAACGTCTCTCATACTTTTATAGACTTTCTATAGGAGTATGGCGGTCACTAACGTTCTCCCTAACTTTATATATACTTTATATAGGGATTATGGCGGTCACTAACGTTCTCCTATACTTTATTTATACTTATATAGGGAGTATGGCGGTCACTAACGTTCTCCCTATACTTTATATATACTTTATATAGGGAGTATGGCGGTCACTAACGTTCTCCCATACTTTATTTATACTTTATATAGGGAGTATTGCGGTCACTAACGTTCTCCCTATACTTTATATATACTTTATTATATAGGGAGTATGGCGATCACTACGTTCTCTCTATACTTATTATATACTTTATATAGGGAGTATGGCGATCACTAACGTACTTCTCTATACTTTATATATACTTTATATAGGGAGTATGGCGTCACTAACGTTCTCTCTAAAACTTATATATACTTTATATAGGAGTATGGCGGTCACTAACTTTCTCTCTATACTTTTATTCCTTTATATAGGGAGTATGGCGGTCACAACTTCTCTCTATACTTTATATATACTTTATATAGGGATATGGCGGTCACTAACGTCTCCTCTATACTTTATATATACTTTATATAGGGAGTATGGCGGTCACTAATTCTCCCAATACTTTATTTATACTTTATAGGAGTATGGCGTCACTAACGTTCTCCCTAATACTTTATATATACTTTATATAGGAGTATGGGCGTCACTAACGTTCTCCCTATACTTTATATATACTTTATATAGGGAGTATGGCGGTCACTAACGTTCTCCCTATACTTTATATATACTTTATATAGGGAGTATGGCGATCACTAACGTTCTCCCTATACTTTATATATACTTTATATAGGGAGTATGGCGATCACTAACGTACTCTCTATACTTATATATACTTTATAGGGAGTATGGCGGTCACTAACGTTCTCCCTATACTTTTATATACTTTATATAGGGAGTATGGCGTCACTAACGTTCTCTCTATACTTTATATATACTTTATATAGGAGTATGGCGTCACTAACGTTCTCTCTATACTTTATATATACTTTATATAGGGAGTATGGCGGTCACTAACGTTCTCTCTAACTTTATATATACTTTATATAGGGAGTATGGCGGTCACTAACGTTCTCCTCTATACTTTTATATACTTTATAAGGGAGTATGGCGTCACTAACGTTCTCCTATCTTTATATATACTTTATAATGGGTATGGCATCACTAACGTTCTCTCTATCTTTATATATACTTTATATAGTGAGTATGGCGGTCACTAACGTTCTCTCTATACTTTATATATACTTTATATAGGGAGTATGGCGGTCACTAACGTTTCTCCTATACTTTATATATACTTTATATAGGGAGAACGTGACTGTGTGTACTCCCACCTTGCAGATTCTGTCAGTCATCTGTGACCCACCTTAAAAAGGAAACAATATGGCAGCTCCCGCGCATATGTATAACTATATAACAAATATACAGAGAAGGAACACTCTGTGCGTACTAGTAGATTCCAGATGTACTACAATTCCCATCATCCTCCGACAGTTAAAGCCCTGGAAGCAGCTGAATGTGCTGCAGGACTGATCTATAGAACGTTACTCCTCCCCTCCTAGACATTTATGGCCACAAAGAAACAATAGGGCTGGGGGGGTTAAAGGTCACGCACTTGAATTGTGGTTAAGTGGCCCAGTCCATTAACAAGAGGTGTGTGTGCGCGGAAGGAAGGAAGTCGATCGGTTCGTTAGAAAGCAGATATCGAGTCAAGCTCACCTTGTCGCGGTTCCTGGGCAGCCTGGGGTCACGCGTGCAACAGAGCGAGCAGTGACCCCCTTTAATAAGCCAGAGGCTGACAATTCTACAGGCCTCTACAGGTGTCCTTTATTAGAAGGTAGTCCCAGCAATCCTCATCACAGCTGGGAGCAAATCAGAAATCTGTAATCAATGGCCTGAGCGTCCACTGATCCCCAAATTACCCTGCACCCAGGTGGCAGAACGTAACGCCAACCCTCAATATTCCATCTCCTCTGCATATTCTGCATTCAATCGTACAAAAGCCCCAAGGCGATAACTGTACTTTCTATATCTCCGCTGCTCGTAACTGCAGATACTGAAGGCAGATGGATTATTATAGAGTTTTATTGATTTAACTCTAATGTCGCTTTCAAATTGGTGGATTTTTTTCCTTTAGTTAAGACGCCTATTGTAATAAAAACTTAAAATGGGGTTTAGCTAAAAACAAAAACAAGTTTAAAGCAATAAGAATATCAGCTCCAGCGCAAGGCTTGAATATGTAACCAATCAAATCAGCGGAAGATGGGCAGGGCTGCAAGAAGTAGCCAATCAGAGGCATGTGGTAACAAACGCATTCAAAATGTACCTAACCAGCAGACAGAATGAAGATTATACTAAGGGATTCTATGGCAATTGAGGTTATTACATTACATTTCATTCATATTATCCCCTGTCCCTGTACCCATTGGGTATGTTCAAATGTTCAATACCCATTGGGTATGCACATGCTCACTGGATGTGTAATGCTGTAGCTGGCTACTACACAAGGTAATGGCGTAAACTACAACAGGATCCAAATCTCGCAGAAATCTGATGAAGGCACAAACCTGAAACGTTGTGTCACAAGCACATCACAATAACCAATTTAGTAATGACCTAATAAATGACCATGTACAACCACTGTTTTTAGATTTACATCTATTTTGAAACACGGATGCGTACTACATTTGGCAGGCGTGTTTTTTCACGTGCAACTGCCATGTGCAGGCCGTGTAATCTTTATGGGGATTACAGAGTCAAGAGTTTCTCATAGTTTGGACCTTGAGGGTCTCTTCTGTCCCCGGCAGATCATGTGCCCTTTAACCCTTATTCCCGTACCAATCTCTATCTCTAGAGCCTAGTTACACTCCAGTGCTCAGGTGGAAATGTCAACAAACTTCACACTCCACGGAAGGTCCTATTGTCCTCTCCTCTCACCGGCAGACACAGTAACAAGATTGAGCCGGAGACATGAAAGTTAAACAAACAAGGGGGCTGCTTAAAAGCCTCTTAAAGAGCGACCTTCAAGGGAGGCCAATGGCATTGATCTTGTCACGGCGATCTTGTCAAAGAAAGCACCACACACGAATTGGGCACATGGGTGGGATAGGGTCGTGCCGCTCGAGAGAGTGGATATTCCCCCATTGTCCCGTTAGACATAATCCTGTGTTGGTCTAAGTTATTTGTCCCCTTTTTTTGTCACTTATGAACTTGATAGTCGTCCGAGCGGGAGGCCAAGCGGTGAGCGAGGATCAAACATCAAAAGTCATTGGCGCAGATTGTTCGAGGCTCGTCGGGAAATTGGATTTCTTTATACAAAACTAATTGAATCTGGTTTGGTGCTTTTTGTTGGCTTTGGGTGGAAGGGCCGAGATGATCACCCTGGGAACGAGGGCAGATACCGGGGAAGATAAGAAAAGATCTTATTTACTGGTGTCTACGGCAGGGTTTACTACAATTACAGCCAGCAACTTCCATCAAAGATTGAGGAGAACATCTCCAATCTAACCAAGTCTCTATCTTCTACTTACAACAGACAAATTCACAGCAGGAATCTTTAGCCCCCTACACTAAACCGACAATTTGATCGTATTGCTCAAATATCAGAAACGGTTTTTCCTGTTCGGTCATGTTGAGTGATTTATCGGAAAAACAAAGATCAGGCAGGGCAGGAACATTTATCGACCCTCTCGTTAGTCCTTATCTCTCCGCAGATGGAAACCTGCTAAAAGATTGGAGGCTGAAGGGAGTACCACTCATGTATTATAAGGCATAATGTATCCCCTACTGTAAATTATAAGGATATTAGAAGTCACTGAGGAGTTCTGTGTCCATATAAAGGTACAAGGGCTCAGACTGAGTTATACAGGGAACTCTGGGTACCACTCATGTATTATAAGGGATAATGTATCCCCTACTGTAAATTATAAGGATATTAGAAGTCACTGAGGAGTTCTGTGTCTATATAAAGGTACAAGGACACAGACTGAGTTATACAGGGAACTCTGGGACCACTCATGTTATAAGGGATAATGTATCCCTACTGAAATTATAAGGATATTAGAAGTCACTGAGGTTCTGTGTCCATATAAAGTACAGGACACAGACTGATTATAAGGGAACTCTGGGTACCACTCATGTATTATAAGGGATAATGTATCCCCTACTGTAAATATAAGGATTTAGAAGTCACTGAGGAGTTCTGTGTCTATAAAGGTACAAGGACACAGACGAGTTATACAGGGAACTCTGGGTACCACTCATGTATTATAAGGGATAATGCACCCCTACTGTAATTATAAGGATATTAGAAGTCACTGAGGAGTTCTGTGTATAATAGTACAAGGACACAGACTGAGTTTATACAGGGAACTCTGGGTACCACTCAGTATTATAAGGGATAATGTCCCCTACTGTAATTATAAGGATATTAGAAGTCACTGAGGAGGTTCTGTGTCTATATAAAGGTACAAGGACACAGACTGGGTTTACAGGGAACTCTGGGTACCACTCATGTATTATTAAGGGATATGTATCCCCTACTGTAAATTATAAGGATTAGAAGTCACTGAGGAGTTCTGTGTCTATATAAAGGTACAAGGACACAGACTGAGTTATCAGGGAACTCTGGGTACCACTCATGATTATAAGGGATAATGTATCCCCTACTGTAAATTATAAGGATATTAGAAGTCACTGAGGAGTTCTGTGTCCATATAAAGGTACAAGGACCAAGACTGAGTTTACAGGGAACTCTGGGTACCACTCATGTTTATAAGGGATAATGTATCCCCTACGTAAATTATAAGGATATTAGAAGTCACTGAGGGTTCTGTGTCCATATAAAGGTACAAGGACACAGACTGAGTTATACAGGGAACTCTGGGTACCACTCATGTATTATAAGGGATAATGGTACCTACTGTAAATTATAAGGATATTAGAAGTCACTGAGGAGTTCTGTGTCATATAAAGGTACAAGGAAAACGACTGAGTTATACAGGGAACTCTGGGTACCACTCATGTATTATAAGGGATAATGTATCCCTACTGTAAATTATAAGGATATTAGAAGTCACTGAGGAGTTTGTGCTGTATATAAAGGTACAAGGACACAGACTGAGTTATACAGGGAACTCTGGGTACCACTCATGTATTATAAGGATAATGTATCCCCTACTGTAAATTATAAGGATATTAGAAGTCATGAGGAGTTCGTGTCCATATAAAGGTACAAGGACACGACTGAGTTATACAGGGAACTCTGGGTACCACTCATGTATTATAAGGGATAATGTATACCCTACTGTAAATTATAAGGAATAGAAGTCACTGAGGAGTTCTGTGTCCTATAAAGGTACAAGGACACAGACTGAGTTATAACAGGGAACTCGGGTACCACTCATGTATTATAAGGGATAATGTATCCCCTACTGTAAATTATAAGGATATTAGAAGTCACTGAGGAGTTGTGTCTATATAAAGGTACAAGGACACAGACCGAGTTATACAGGGAACTCTGGGTACCACTCAGTATTATAAGGGATAATGTATCCCTACTGTAATTATAGGATATTAGAAGTCACTGAGGAGTCTGTGTCTATATAAAGGTACAAGGACACAGACTGAGTTATACAGGGAACTCTGGGTACCATCTCATGTATTATAAGTAATGTATCCCCTACTGTAAATTATAAGGATATTAGAGTCAATGAGGAGTTCTGTGTCTATATAAAAGGTACAAGGACACAGACCTGAGTTATACAGGGAACTCTGGGTACCACTCAGTATTATAAGGGATAATGTATCCCCTACTGTAAATTATAAGGAATTAGAAGTCACTGAGGAGTTCTGTGGCATATAAAGGTACAGGACACAGACTGAGTTATACGGGAACTCTGGTACCACTCATGTATTATAAGGGATAATGTATCCCCTACTGTAAATTATAAGGATATTAGAAGTCACTGAGGAGTTCTGTGTCCATTATAAGGTACAGGACACAGACTGAGTTATACAGGGAACTCTGGGTACACTCATGTATTATAGGGGTAATGTATCCCCTACTGTAAATTATAAGGATATTAGAGTCACTGAGGAGTTCTGTGTCTATATAAAGGTACAAGGACACAGACTGAGTTATACAGGGAACTCTGGGTACCACTATGTATTATAAGGGATAATGTATCCCCTACTGTAAATATAAGGATATTAGAAGTCACTGAGGAGTTCTGTGTCCATATAAAGGTACAAGGACACAGACTGAGTTATACAGGGAACTCTGGGTACCACTCATGTATTATAAGGGATAATGTATCCCCTACTGTAAATTATAAGGATATTAGAAGTCACTGAGGAGTTCTGTGTCTATATAAAGGTACAAGGACACAGACTGAGTTATACAGGGAACTTGGGTACCATCATGTATTATAAGGGATAATGTATCCCCTACTGTAAATTATAAGGATATTAGAAGTCACTGAGGAGTTCTGTGTCTATATAAGGTACAAGGACACAGACTGAGTTATACAGGGAACTCTGGGTACCACTCATGTATTATAAGGGATATGTATCCCTACTGTAAATTATAAGGATATTAGAAGTCACTGAGGAGTTCTGTGTCTATATAAAGGTACAAGGACACAGACTGAGTTATACAGGGAACTCTGGGTACACTCATGTATTATAAGGGATAATGTATCCCCTACTGTAATTTAAGGATGAAGTCATGAGGAGTTCTGTTCTATATAAAGGTACAAGGACACAGACTGAGTTATACAGGGAACTCTGGGTACCACTCATGTATTATAAGGGATAATGTATCCCCTACTGTAAATTTATAAGGATTAGAAGTCACTGAGGAGTTCTGTGTCATATAAAGGTACAAGGACACAGACTGAGTTTACAGGGAACTCTGGGTACCACTCATGTATATAAGGGATAATGATCCCCTACTGTATATAAGGAATTAGAAGTCACTGAGGAGTTCTGTCTATATAAAGGTACAAGGACACAGACTGAGTTATACAGGGAACCTGGGTACACTCTATTATAAGGGATAATGTATCCCTACTGTAAATTATAAGGATATTAGAAGTCACTGAGGAGTTCTGTGTCATATAAAGGTACAAGGAAACAGACTGAGTTTACAGGGAACTTGGGTACCACTCATTATAAGGGATAATGTATCCCCTACTGTAAATTATAAGGATATTAGAAGTCACTGAGGAGTTCTGTGTGCTATATAAAGGTACAAAGGACACAGATGAGTTATACAGGGAACTCGGTACACTCATGTATTATAAGGGATAATGTATCCCTAGTAAATATAAGGATATTAGAGTCATGAGGAGTTCTGTGTCTATATAAAGGTACAAGGACACAGACTGAGTTACAGGGAACTCTGGGTACCACTCATGTATATAAGGGATAATGTATCCCCTACTGTAAATTATAAGATATTAGAAGTCACTGAGGAGTTCTGTGTCTAATAAAGTACAGACACAGACTGAGTTATACAGGGAACTCTGGGTACCACATCAGATTATATAAGGGATAATGTATCCCCTACTGTAAATTATAAGGATATAGAAGTCACTGAGGAGTTCTGTGGTCTATATAAAGGTACAAGGACACAGACTGAGTTATACAGGGAACTCTGGGTACCACTCATGTATTATAAGGGATAATGTATCCCTATGTAAATTATAAGGATATTAGAAGTCACTGAGGAGTTCTGTGTCTAATAAGGTACAAGGACACAGACTGGGTTATACAGGGAAATCTGGGTACCATCATGTATTATAAGGGATAAGTATCCCCTACTGTAAATTATAAGGATATTAGAGTCACTGAGGAGTTCTGTGTCTATATAAGGTACAAGGACACAGACTGAGTTATACAGGGAACTCTGGGTACCACTCATGTATTCTTATAAGGGATAATGTATCCCTACTGTAAATTATAAGGATATTAGAAGTCACTGAGGAGTTCTGTGTCCATATAAAGGTACAAGGACACAGATGAGTTATACAGGGAACTCTGGGTACACTCATGTATTATAAGGGATAATGTATCCCTACTGTAAATTATAAGGATAATTAGAAGTCACTGAGGAGTTCTGTGTCATATTAAGGTACAAGGACACAGACTGAGTTATACAGGGAACTCTGGGTACCACTCATGTATTATAAGGGATAATGTATCCCTACTGTAAATTATAAGGATATTAGAAGTCACTGAGGAGTTCTGTGTCCATATAAAGGTACAAGGACACAGACTGGATTATACAGGGAACTCTGGGTACCATCATGTATTATAAGGGATAATGTATCCCTACTGTAAATTTATAGGATATTAGAAGTCACTGAGGAGTTCGTGTCTATATAAAGGTACAAGGACACAGACTGAGTTATACAGGGAACTCTGGTACCACTCATGTATTATAAGGGATATGTATCCCCTACTGTAAATTATAAGGATATTAGAAGTCACTGAGGAGTTCTGTGTCATATAAGGTCAAGGACACAGACTGAGTTATACAGGAATCTGGGTACACTCATGTATTATAAGGGATAATGTATCCCCTACTGTAAATTATAAGGATATTAGAAGTCACTGAGGAGTTCTGTGTATATAAAGGTACAAGGACACAGACTGAGTTATACAGGGAAACTCGGGTACCACTCATGTATTATAAGGGATAATGTATCCCCTACGTAAATTATAAGGATATTAGAAGTCACTGAGGAGTTCTGTGTCTATATAAAGGTACAAGGACACAGACTGAGTTATACAGGGAACTCTGGGTACCCCTCATGTATTATAAGGGATACTGTATCCCTACTGTAAATTATAAGGATATTAGAAGTCACTGAGGAGTTCTGTGTCTATATAAAGGTACAAGGACACAGACTGAGTTATACAGGGAAACTTGGGTACCACTCATGTATTATAAGGGATAAGTATCCCTACTGTAAATTATAAGGAATTAGAAGTCACTGAGGAGTTCTGTGTCGTACAATATAAAGGACACAGACTGAGTTAACAGGGAACTCTGGGGTACCACTCATGTATTATAAGGGATAATGTATCCCTACTGTAAATTATAAGGATATTAGAAGTCAATGAGGAGTCTGTGTCTCCATATAAAGGTACAAGGACACAGACTGAGTTATACAGGGAACTCTGGGTACCACTCTATGTATATAAGGATAATGTATCCCCTACTGTAAATTATAAGGATATTAGAAGTCACTGAGGAGTTCTGTGTCATATAAAGGTCAAGGACACAGATGAGTTATACAGGGAAACTCTGGTTACCACATGTATTATAAGGATAATGTATCCCTACTGTAAATTTTAAGGATATTAGAAGTCACTGAGGAGTTCTGTGTCCATATAAAGGTACAAGGACACAGAGGGTTATACAGGGAAACTCTGGGAACCACTCATGTATTATAAGGGATAATGTATCCCCTACTGTAAATTATAAGGATATTAGAAGTCACTGAGGAGTTCTGTGTCTATATAAAGGTACAAGGACACAGACTGAGTTTATACAGGGAACTCTGGGTACCACTCATGTATTATAAGGGATAATGTATCCCTACTGTAAATTATAAGGATATTAGAAGTCACTGAGGAGTCTGTGTCATATAAAGGTACAAGGACAAGACTGAGTTTACAGGGAAATCTGGGTACCACTCATGTATTATAAGGGATATGTATCCCTACTTAAATATAAGGATATTAGAAGTCCACTGAGGTGGTCTGTGTCCATATAAAGGTTACAAGGACACAGGGTGAGTTATTACAGGGAACTCTGGGTACCACTCATGTATTATAGGGATAAGTATCCCACTGTAAATTATAAGGTATTAGAAGTCACTGAGAGTTCTGTGTCATATAAAGTTACAAGGACACAAGCTGAGTTATACAGGGAACTCTGGGTACCACTCATGTATTATAAGGGATAATGTATCCCCTACTGTAAATTATAAGGATATTAGAAGTCACTGAGGAGTTCTATGTCCATATAAAGTTACAAGGACACAAGCTGAGTTATACAGGGAACTCTGGGTACCACTCATGTATTATAAGGGATAATGTATCCCTACTGTAAATTATAAGGATATTAGAAGTCACTGAGGAGTTCTGTGTCTATATAAAGGTACAAGGACACAGACTGAGTTATACAGGGAACTCTGGGTACCACTCATGTATTATAAGGGATAATGTATCCCTACTGTAAATTATAAGGATATTAGAAGTCCACTGCGGAGTTCTGGTCTATATATAGGTACAAGGGACACAGGGACTGAGTTTACAGGGAACTCTGGGTACACTCAGTGATTATAAGGGATAATGATCCCCTACTGTAAATTATAAGGATATTAGAAGTCACGTGAGGAGTTCTGTGTCTATATAAAGGTACAAGGACACAGACTGAGTTATACAGGGAACTCTGGGTACCACTCATGTATTATAAGGGATAATGTATCCCTACTGTAAATTATAAGGATATTAGAAGTCACTGAGGAGTTCTGTGTCATATAAAGGTACAAGGACACAGACTGGGTTATACAGGGAACTCTGGGTACCACTCATGTATATAAGGGATAATGTATCCCCTACTGTAAATTATAAGGATATTAGAAGTCACTGAGGAGTTCTGTGTCATAAAGGTACAAGGACACAGACTGAGTTATACAGGGAACTCTGGGTACCACTCATGTTTATAAGGGATAATGTATCCCCTACTGTAAATTATAAGATATTAGAAGTCACTGAGGAGTTCTGTGTCCATATAAAGGTACAAGGACACAGACGAGTTATACAGGGAACTCGGGTACCACTCATGATTATAAGGGAATAAGTATCCCTACTGTAAATTATAAGGATATTAGAAGTCACTGAGGAGTTCTGTGTCTATATAAAGGTACAAGGACACAGACTGGTTATACAGGGAACTCTGGGTACCACTCATGTTTTATAAGGGATAATGTATCCCTACTGTAAATAAGGATATTAGAAGTCACTGAGGAGTTCTGTGTCTATATAAAGGTACAAGGACACAGACTGAGTTATACAGGGAACTCTGGGTACCACTCATGTATTATAAGGATAATGTATCCCCTACTGTAAATTATAAGGATATTAGAAGTCACTGAGGAGTTCTGTGTCCATATAAGGTACAAGGACACAGACTGAGTTATACAGGGAACTCTGGGTACCACTCATGTATTATAAGGGATAATGTATCCCTACTGTAAATTATAAGGATATTAGAAGTCACTGAGGAGTTCTGTGTCCATATAAAGGTACAAGGACACAGACTGAGTTATACAGGGAACTCTGGGTACCACTCATGTATTATAAGGGATAATGTATCCCTACTGTAATATAAGGATATTAGAAGTCACTGAGGAGGTTCTGTGTCTCATATAAAGTACAAGGACACAGACCGAGTTATACAGGGAACTCTGGGTACCACTCATGTATTATAGGGATAATGTACCCCTACTGTAAATTATAAGGATATTGAAGTCATGAGGAGTTCTGTGTCTATATAAAGGTACAAGGACACAGACTGAGTTATACAGGGAACTCTGGGTACCACTCATGTATTATAAGGATAATGTATCCCCTACTGTAAATATAAGGATATTAGAAGTCACTGAGGAGTTCTGTGTTCTATATAAAGTACAAGGACACAGACTGAGTTATACAGGGAACTCTGGGTACCACTCATGTATTATAAGGGATAATGTATCCCCTACTGTAAATTATAAGGATATTAGAAGTCACTGAGGGTTCTGTCCATATAAAGGTACAAGGACACAGACTGAGTTATACAGGGAACTCTGGGTACCACTCATGTATTATAAGGGATAATGTACCCTACTGTAAATATAAGGATATTAGAAGTCACTGAGGAGTTCTGTGTCATATAAAGGTACAAGGACACAGACTGAGTTATAACAGGGAACTCTGGGTACACTCAGTATTATAGGGATAATGTATCCCCTCTGTAAATTATAAGGATATTAGAAGTCAATGAGGAGTTCTGTGTCTATATAAAGGTACAAGGACACAGACTGAGTTATACAGGGAACTCGGGTACCACTCAGTTTATAAGGGAAATTGTATCCCCTACTGTAATTATAAGGATATTAGAAGTCACTGAGGAGTTCTGTGTCATATAAAGGTACAAGGACACAGACTGAGTTATACAGGGAACTCTGGGTACCACTCATGTATTATAAGGGATAATGTATCCCCTACTGTAAATTATAAGGATATTAGAAGTCACTGAGGAGGTCTGTGTCTATATAAAGGTACAAGGACACAGACTGAGTTATACAGGGAACTCTGGGTACCACTCATGTATTATAAGGGATAATGTATCCCCTACTGTAAATTATAAGGATATTAGAAGTCACTGAGGAGTTCTGTGTCTATATAAAGGTACCGGACACAGACTGAGTTTACAGGGAACTCTGGGTACCACTCATGTATTATAAGGGATAATGTATCCCCTACGTAAATTATAAGGATATTGAAGTCACTGAGGAGTTCTGTGTCATATAAGGTACAAGGACACAGACTGAGTTATACAGGGAACTCTGGGTACACTCATATTTATAAGGGATAATGTATCCCTACTGTAAATTATAAGGATATTAGAAGTCACTGAGGGTTCTGTGTCTATATAAAGGTACAAGGACACCGACTGAGTATACAGGGAACTCTGGGTACCACTCATGTATTATAAGGGATAATGTATCCCCTACTGTAAATTATAAGGATATTAGAAGTCACTGAGGAGTTCTGTGTCTATATAAAGTACAAGGGACACAGACTGAGTTATACAGGGAACTCTGGGTACCACTCATGTATTATAAGGGATAATGTATCCCTACTGTAAATTATAAGGATATTAGAAGTCACTGAGGAGTTCTGTGTCTATATAAAGGTACAAGGACACAGATGAGTTATACAGGGAACTCTGGGTACACTCAATATAAGGGATAATGTATCCCCTACTGTAAATTATAAGGATTTAGAAGTCACTGAGGAGTTCTGTGTCTATATAAAGGTACAAGGACACAGACTGAGTTATACAGGAACTCTGGGTAACATCATGTATTATAAGGGATAATGTATCCCCTACTGTAAATTATAAGGATATTAGAAGTCACTGAGGAGTTCTGTGTCTATATAAAGGTACAAGGACACAGACTGAGTTATACAGGGAAACTCTGGGTACCACTCATGTATTATAGGGATATGTATCCCCTAATGTAAATTATAAGGAATTAGAAGTCACTGAGGAGTTCGTGTCTATATAAAGGTACAAGGACACAGACTGAGTTATACAGGGAACTCTGGGTACCACTCATGTATTATAAGGGATAATGTATCCCCTACTGTAAATTATAAGGATATTAGAAGTCACTGAGGAGTTTGGTCTATATAAAGGTACAAGGACACAGACTGAGTATACAGGGAACTCTGGGTACCATCATATATTATAAGGGATAATGTATCCCCTACTGTAAATTATAAGGATATTAGAAGTCACTGAGGAGTTCTGTGTCATATAAAGGTACAGGACACAGACTGAGTTATACAGGGAACTCTGGGTACCACTCATGTATTTATAGGGATAATGTATCCCCTACTGTAAATTATAAGGATATTAGAAGTCAATGAGGAGTTCTGTGTCTATATAAAGGTACAAGGACACAGACGTGGTTATACAGGGAACTCTGGGTACCACTCATGATTATAAGGGATAATGTATCCCTACTGTAAATATAAGGATATTAGAAGTCACTGAGGAGTTCTGTGTCTATATAAAGGTACAAGGACACAGACTGAGTTATACAGGGAACTCTGGGTACCACTCATATTATAAGGGATAATGTATTCCTACTGTAAATTATAAGGATATTAGAAGTCACTGAGGAGTTTTGTGTCCATATAAAGGTACAAGGACACAGACTGAGTTATACAGGGAACTCTGGGTCCCACTCATGTATTATAAGGGATAATGTATCCCCTACTGAAATTATAAGGAAATTAGAAGTCACTGAGGAGTTCTGTGTCTATTAAGGTACAAGGACACAGACTGAGTTATACAGGGAACTCTGGGTACCACTTATGGATTTAAGGGATAATGTATCCCCACTGTAAATTATAAGGATATAGAAGTCACTGAGGAGTGTCTGTGTCATATAAAAGGTACAAGGACACAGACTGAGTTAACAGGGAACTCTGGGTACCACACTGTATTATAAGGGATAATGTATCCCTACTGTAAATTATAAGGATATTAGAAGTCACTGAGGAGTTCGTGTTATATAAAGGTACAAGGACACAGACTGAGTTATACAGGGAACTCTGGGTACCACTCATGTATTATAAGGGATAATGTATCCCCTACTGTAAATTATAAGGTATTAGAAGTCACTGAGGAGTTCTGTGCTATATAAAGGTACAAGGACAAAGACTGAGTTATACAGAAACTCTGGTACCACTCATGTATTTAAGGGATATATGTATCCCTACTGTAAATTAAGGATATTAGAAGTCACTGAGGAGTTCTGGTCTATATAAAGGTACAAGGACACAGACTGAGTTTATACAGGGAACTCTGGGTACACTCAGTATTATAAGGGATAATGTATCCCCTACTGTAAATTATAAGGATATTAGAAGTCACTGAGGAGTTCTGTGTCTATATAAAGGTACAAGGACACAGACTGAGTTATACAGGGAACTCTGGTACCACTCATGTATTATAAGGGATAATGTATCCCTACTGTAAATTATAAGAGGATATAGAAGTCACTGAGGAGTTCTGTGTCCATATAAAGGTACAAGGACACAGATGAGTTATACAGGGAACTCTGGGTACCACTCATGTATTATAAGGGATAATGTATCCCTACTGTAAATTATAAGGATATTAGAAGTCACTGGGAGTTCTGTGTCCATATAAAGGTACAAGGACACAGACTGAGTTATACAGGGAACTCTGGGTACCATCATGTATTATAAGGGATAATGTATCCCTACTGTAAATTATAAGGATATTAGAAGTCATGAGGAGTTCTGTGTCCATATAAGGACAAGGACAACAACTGAGTTATACAGGGAACTCTCGGGTACCACTTATGTATTATAAGGATAATGTATCCCCTACTGTAAATTATAAGGATATTAGAAGTCACTGAGGAGTTCTGTGTCCATATAAAGGTACAAGGACACAGACTGATTTATACAGGGAACTTGGGTACCACACATGTATATAAGGGATAATGTATCCCCTACTGTAAATTATAAGGATATTAGAAGTCCACTGAGGAGTTCTGTGTCCATATAAGGGACAAGGACACAGACTGAGTTATACAGGAAAACTCTGGGACCACTCATGTATTATAAGGGATAATGTATCCCCTACTGTAAATTATAAGGATATTAGAAGTCACTGAGGAGTTCTGTGTCTATATAAAGGTACAAGGACACGACTGAGTATACAGGAAACTTCGGTACCACTCATGTATTATAAGGATAATGTATCCCTACTGTAAATTATAAGGATATTAGAAGTCACTGAGGAGTTCTGTGTCTATATAAAGGTACAAGGACACAGACTGAGTTATACAGGGAACTCTGGGTACCACTCATGTATTATAAGGGATAATGTATCCCACTTAAATTATAAGGATTTAGAAGTCTGAGGGTTCTGTGTCCATATAAAGGTACAAGGACACAGGTGAGTTATACAGGGAAACTCTGGTACCACTCATGTATTATATAGGGATAATGTTTCCCCACTGTAAATTATAAGGGTATTAGAAGTCACGAGGAGTTCTGTGTCTATATAAAGGACAAGGACACAGACTGAGTTATCAGGGAACTCTGGGTACCACTCCTGTATTATAAGGGATAATGTATCCCTGTAAATTATAAGGATATTAGAAGTCACTGAGAGTTCTGGGTCCATATAAAGGTACAAGGACACAGAATGAGTTATACAGGGACTCTGGATACCACTCATGATTATAAGGGATAATGTATCCCTACTGTAAATTATATGGATATTAGAAGTCACTGAGGAGTTTGTGTCCAATATAAAGGTACAAGGACACCGTGAGTTATACAGGGAACTTGGGTACCACTATGTATTATAAGGATAATATATCCCCTACTGTAAATTATGAGATATAGAAGTCACTGAGGAGTTCTGTGTCTATATAAAGGTACAAGGAACAAGACTGAGGTTACAGGGAACTCTGGGGTACCACCATGTATTATAAGGGATAATGTATCCCTACTGTAAATATAAGGATATTAGAAGTCACTGAGGTTCTGTGTCTATATAAAGGTACAAGGACACAGATGAGTTATCAGGGAAAACTCTGGGTACCACTCATGTATTATAAGGGGTAATGTATCCCTACTGTAAATTTAAGGAAATTAGAAGTCACTGAGGAGTTCTGTGTCCATATAAAGGTACAAGGACACAGACTGAGTTATACAGGGAACTGTGGGTACCACTCATGTATTATAAGGGATAATGTATCCCCTACTGTAAATTATAAGGATATTAGAAGTCTCTGAGAAGTTCTGTGTGCATATAAAGGTACAAGGACACAGACTGAGTTATACAGGGAACTCTGGGTACCACTCATGTATTATAAGGGATAATGTATCCCCTAATGTAAATTATAAGGATATTAGAAATCACTGAGGTGTTCTGTGTCCACATAATGGACACTTGCCTTTTGCCAGGTCAGTCATGTGTAGTTTTATAGCTGTAATTAATTGTTTTTACAGATCTTACCATTATATACTGTATAGGCTATATATATATATATAATTTATTTGTAAAACAGGAATGATCCTCATTGATACAGATCACGCTATACATACTCCTTATACTGTAAATGTAAACCTGGTAACCATGACACCCAACTGCCAATTTGAAAGTTACACAGATCGTTTAATTCTAAAATCTTTTCCTTGGTTAAGTTTCCCTTTAATCTGATTTAAACAGGGAGGTACCTTTGGTTCTTGTTTATAGCTGACACCATTAGAGACGTCCATCCCAGTTTATGGCGAGAATTAGGATCGACTTTTTCTGCCAGTAACCTGAGAAGGAGAAAGATGTCTGAATTCAGAATACGACCCCCAAATCCCCACCGAGCTTCCCCTCGCATTCCCTGGGGCCCCCAGTTAAAGGGACGCAGAAGGTTAGCAAATTACCTTTCAGGGGTGTCCCCGGTACCCTGACAGCTGCTATGACATCACAAACAAGCTGTTCTGATTGGCTTCTGATTAAACTGACTTATTATTGGGATAGATTGTTTATATCATATATAGGGGGTGACAATATAAACCATAACTATATTCAGAAGAATACATTCCAATTTTTGGCTTCACTGGTCCTTTAAAACACTATCAGGGTTATTCAATAAAAGGTCTTATCGTTTAAAATGGTGCTAATTTTGCCCCAACCAATCAGATGTTAGCTTTCAAATGGTAAATAAGGTCTGATTGGTTGGGGCAAAATTAGCACCATTTTAAACGATAAGAACTTTTATTGAATAACCCCGTATATTTTTTTGTTTATTTGAGGGGTTAATTTCCTTTTTTCAGCCTAAAGGTGAAACTTAAGTTGGTTACAATTTGGGTCCTTATCTGGTTAATGGGAATAGGTTAAACTTGATGGGATGATTGCCCTTTAAATGCTTTTACTTAGTTAAATGACCCCCAGGTGTCTGGGTAGCACTTCCTGTTAGGAGACAGACAGATGGACACCTGCCTATGGACCATCTGTCTACAGAGAGGTTAATGTGTCCTGTTAACATCAGGCCCCAGGGCATTGTGGGGGATTAACCACTTCACTGCCCAAGAGATCTGAATAAGATATAAACTCTTCTCCTTTCCTTTCCCCAGTCTGGATGGCAGATGGACTGGTCCCCTGGTTCATGGCCTTTAACTTTATCCCCTTGGGGTTCATGAGGGTCAGACAGGTGGGATAACACGCAATGTTTGTATTACTGTTTAACCTGAAGGAGGTGTAAGACACCTGTGCACCTATAAACAAAACTCCCATCATCCCCTGTCAGTCTCGCTGTAGTTTAACCCCTTATTATAAGAGTTTGTCCATCTTACCTGTGTACCTGGCTGGTATCCCCTCTCTGTACAGCAGACAGAAGCTCGTCCCCTGGGCAGAAAAAAAATTTACATTATGGCGTTATACTATTCATACAGAGCCACAAAAATACCCTTTAAATGGTACATGTGACTGGCAGCTGGCCAATCACGTTTTCTCACTAGAGATCAGGCTGCTGGTTGCAATGGGCACCACACGCCCTTTGCCAGTTGACCCCCAATTCAGCATGTTTATATTTACAGAGTAGCCTGGGGGGGCCTTAATAGAATAGATCTAAGCAAAGGATTAGAAGAACTATAGGGGTTATTCAATAAAAGTTCTTATCGTTTAAAATGGTGCTAATTTTGCCCCAACCAATCAGAACTTATGTAACATTTGAAAGCTAACATCTGATTGGTTGGGGCAAAATTATCACCATTTTAAACAATAAGAACTTTTATTGAATCTCCCTGTATGTATATGGAGACCCAAGCCTTGTATTTCTATACCATTCAATGCAGTGTTTGTTAATTTAGTGCCTTGGTATTGGAAGCCCATCGATCCCCCGTTAGCTGTAGTCTAGAGCAGTGAACATATGAATGGTCACTATGGGTTACCGCACTAGTTAGTAAATAAGCCCCATTGTGCGGGTGACCGGATCCCTTTAATCTACATCGAGGGGCTCGTTGTTTCGTCTCGCTGACTCTTCCAAGACCCTGAACATTTGAGAAGGTGCAGGAGACGGGTGTGTGTGTAATAATGATTGGGAGAAACGGGGAATGGATGGCGGTCTTTTAACCGATTATTTTAGACCTTTAAACCCCCCCCACATGGGCAGCTTCTTACTGGAAACTATTCACTTCTTTCCTAACCCCTTCCCTGTCCCCAGAACGGCCATCAGAATTTCAAGGGCCCACCTTATCCACAATGTACCTAGAACACACACACATATATATATATTCCACTTCCCAAAGGATAAAGCCTTTCCCTGTTCTTAAAGTACCGATGTTGCAGAACTAACACACTCAACGTTGCACTTTGTGCTCTTAAGATGTTGGGAGCTGCATTTTATTTTATTTTTTTTCTTAATGTAACCGCTGCCTGCTTTGAGATCAGCAATTTATTTCCATTAACCCCCTTTTTGTTAGCTTACCCTTAGATCTGTTCTCCCTGCTGTAGCAATAAGCTAGGAAGGCTCCAATAAGCACTGGAATGTCATTACGGCCCTCCGCACACTGTTCTCTATCATTCTGGTGCCATCTGCTGGACAAATTCAAGTAATACAGGGAATTGTGTAAGTTCCAGTTTGAAATGCACATCCCTGCACTTCTCTGGTTCCCTCTGGTGTTCCATAGGGAGTATTGCAGGAAGGGGGCAGCTGTTTGATGGCGAATCTTATAGGCCAACATCGATATTGGTCTAACGGAGCAACAAACACTGAGCCGGGCAATATGGAACCTTGACACCCCAAAGACCCACATGGTCACACAGTGCGTCCTCTCCCGTCACATTCAGTGGTCACTGGAAATGATGTATAATCACATCTAGAAAGAAAAAAGGAACACGTAAGTTTTCATCTCCCTGATGGCCCCTAAGGCAATAGACCACTGGGCCCCAAGCATGTGAGAACAGGAATAGAGCACAGAAAGTCCTTCCATATCCCCCTCCTACCCTGAAAGATAAGGGAAAAAAAGAGAGAATGTGAAAGAGAAAGAAATAGTGAGAGAGAAAATGAGATAAAGAACTAAAAAGAGAAAGAAAGAGCGAGAGACCCAAAGCAGTTATAGAACGGTTACAGTGCAGTTATAGTGCAGTTAAAGTAGTTACAGTGCAGTTACAGTACAGTTACAGTGCAGTTACAGTACAGTTATAGTAGTTACAGTGCAGTTACAGTGCAGTTACAGTACAGTTACAGTGCAGTTACAGTACAGTTATAGTAGTTACAGTACAGTTACAGTGCAGTTACAGTACAGTTATAGTAGTTACAGTACAGTTACAGTGCAGTTATAGTACAGTTATAGTAGTTACAGTAGTTACAGTGCAGTTATAGTACAGTTTTAGTAGTTACAATGCAGTTACAGTGCAGTTATAGTACAGTTATAGTAGTTACAGTGCAGTTACAGTGCAGTTACAGTGCAGTTATAGTAGTTACAGTACAGTTATAGTACAGTTATAGTAGTTACAGTACAGTTACAGTGCATTTGCATTTCTAGTACAGTTATAGTAGTTACAGTAGGTACAGTGCATGTACGTAAGCAGTTAAGGGTACAGTGAGTATAGTACAGTTAGTAGTACAATGCCGTTACAGTGCAGTTTATAGACAGTTATAGTAGTTACAAGGTTAGTCTTCGCAGTTTTATACAGTATCAGGTTACACAGTGACAGTTATAGTACGTTTATAGGTAGTTTACAGTGCAGTACAGTTAAAGTACGCAGTATAGTAGTTAAGCAGTACAGTTACAGTACAGTTCAGTAGTAGTTACGTACAGTTAAGTATTAGTTACAGTTATAGTCGTTACAGTACGTACGGCAGTTATAGCAACAGTTATATTGTTAGTACATATGCATTACAAGTGCAGTTCAAGTACAGTTTTTAGGTAGTTTACATGCGACAGTAGTGGGATAGTACAGTTCATAGTACAGTGTTTGCAGAGATGCATAGTTATATGTACGTTTATGTAGTACAGTGCAGTTACCAAGGAAGTAGTACGTCAGTAGTCCAGTGCATAGTAGTACAGTGCTTATAGTAAGTTACGTGCAGTATAGTACAGTAAGTAGTTCCAGTGCAGTTATAGTACAGTTATAGTAGTTACAGTGGCAGTTTACTAGTACAAGTTATAGTAGTTACAGTGCAGTTACGTACCGTATTATACAGTGCAGTTACAGTACAGGTACTTCATTATACAAGTTCAGTTACAGTCACAGTTATAGTACAGTTTATAGTAGTTAATTAAAGGTGACAGTGGCAGTTAAGTGCAGTTATAGTACGTGTAGTAGTTACAATGCTCGTTACAGTACAGTAAAAGTGCTAGTTGTATAGTACAGTTATAGTAGTTACAGTGCAGGTACAGTACGGTAATACATGCACGTTATTTGTAGTTCCAGTGCAGTTACAGTACAGTTACCGTGCAGTTATAGTACAGTTACAGTGCAGTTATATAGCGTTATAGATCTAGTTGACAGAAAATCCACCATTATAGTAGTTAAAAGTACAGTACAGTGCCTAGAGTACATTTTAGTGTTTACAATGCAGTTAAGTCACAGTTATAACCGTGCAGTTCGGTTAGTACAGTGTTTATAGTAGTTACAGTACGTATAGTACAGTATAGTAGTTACAGTACAGTTACAGTGGCAGTAGAGTACAGTTATGTAGTATCATATACAGTTTTTACAGTGCAGTTATAGTAACAGTTGTTAGTATTAACAATGCGTCAGTATCAGTTAACAGTACAGGTTATAGTAGTTACAGTACGTATTAGTACCAGTTTAGTAGATACGTGCAGGTTTACAGTAACAGTTTACGTGCTATTATAAGTACCAGTTATAGTTGTTTACAGTGCAGTTAAGTACGATTATGTAGTTACAGTCAGCATACAGTACGGCAGTTTAAGTATCAACGTGAGCAGTTATAGTAGTTATATAGTTCCAGTGCAGTTTATAGTACAGTATATAGTAGTTACAGTGCATTACAGTCAGTTAGTCAGTTCTGAGTATACAGTACAGTGAAGAGTTACAGCTACAGTTACAGTACAGTTCAGTGGTTATGATACAGTTTATAGAGTGTACAGTACAGTTTTATAGTTACAGTTATAGTAGTTAAAGTAAATTCCACAGTGCAGCTGTATAAGTACAGTTTTTAGTAGTTACAATGGCATTTACAGTACAGTTACAGGACAGTTATAGTTAAAGTTATAGTAGTTACAGTGGCCGTTACAGACGTATAGTAGTTCCAGTGCAGTACAGTACAGTTATTATAAACGTTATAGTACTTAAAGCACAGTTACAGTGCTTATAGTACAGTTATAGAAGTTACCAGTACAGTTACAGTGGCAGTTAGTGTGTTTACGTACAGTTACACTGCAGTTATAGTTAGTTACGGGTAAGTTACGGAGTTATTACAGTGATTACAGTTACTACGTTTGTACAGGTAAGTACAGTTATAGTACAGTTATATAGTACGTACAGTTTACAGTGCATTATAGTTACAGTTATAGTTACAGCTTACAGTGCAGTTTATAGTAGTTAATGTTACAGGTGTCAAGTGTAGTACAGTTATAGTACAGTCATATCAGTACAGTTTATAGACGTCGTTACAGTGCAAGTTCAGTACAGTTTAAGTAGTTACAGTACAGTTACAGTGCAGTTACAGTACAGTTTACAGTGCAGTTTATAGTAGTTACAGTACAGTTATAGTAGTTAACAGTGCATGTTACATTACAGTTAGTAGTTTTACAGTACAGTTACAGTGCAGTTACAGTGCAGTTACGTAGTTATAGTACAGTTATAGTAGTTACAGGACAGTTATAGTAGTTACAGTACAGTTACAGTGCAGTTAGTACAGTTTAGTAGTTACAATTGCAGCTTACAGTGACAGTACAGTGCAGTTATAGTTACAGTTATAGTAGTTACAAGTACAGTTGTATACAATTATAAGTAGTTACGTGGCAGTTACAGTCAGTTATAGTGACAGTTATAGTAGTTAAAGTACAGTTTACAGTGCAGTTAGTAGTACAAGTTATTAGGTTGTTACAGTACAGTTTACAGTGCAGTTATAGTAGTTACAGTGCAGTAGTATTACAGTGTATAGTTAGTTAAGTAGCATTTTTATACAGTGCAGTTATAGTAGTTACAGTGCAGTTATAGTACAGTTATAGTGCAGTTATAGTGCAGTTCAGTTATAGTGAGTTTTACAGTACAGTTTTTACAGTAAGTCAGTTATAGATAGTTACAGTGCAGTTATAGTACAGTAAGTTATAGCTTCAGTAGTACAGGCACAGTCTGCAGTAGTTATAGTCCGTTATGTGACAGTAAGTATCAGTTATAGTAGTTACAGTGCAGTTTGTCTGTGTCTTGATATAAAAAAAGGTTACAAGGACACAGACTGAGTTAGACAGGGGAACTCTGGTACCACTCATGTATTATAAGGGATAATGTATCCCCTACTTGTAAATTATTAAGGAATTAGAAGTCATGAGAGTTCTGTGTCTATAAAGGTTACAAGGAACAGAATGAGGTTAAAGGGAACTTGGGTATACTCATATATTATAAGGGATAAATGTTCCCCTACGTAAAATTCTAAGGTAGGAAGTCATGAGGAGTTTTCTGTGTCTATATAAAGGTACAAGGACCACAGACTGAGTCTATACAGGGAACTCTGGGTACCACTCATGGATTATAAGGGATAATTATCCCCTACTGTAAATTTAAGGATTATAGAAGTCACTGAGGAGTTCTGTGTCATATCTAAAGGTAACAAGGACACGATGAGTTACAGGGAACTCTGGGGGGTACCCACTCATGTATTATAAGGGATAATGTCCCTATTACTGAATAGAGGATAGTAGAAGTCCACTGAGGAGTTCTGGGTCTATATAAAGGTACAAGGAACAGACTGAGTTATACAGGAAACTAGGGTATCACTCCATTTTATAAGGAAATGTATCCCACTGTAAATTATAAGATAGTTGAGAAGTCACTGAGGAGTTCTGTGTCTATAATAAAGGTACCAAGGAACAGATCGGAGTACAGGGAACTATGGGTTACCACTATGTAGTTATAAAGGGTAAGTATCCCCTACTGTAAATATAAGGATATTAGAATCACTTGAGGGAGTTATTGTGTATAATAAAGGTACAAGAGAACAGACATGGGTGTATACAGGAAAACTCGGACGCTACAACTCATGTATTATAAGGGATAATGTATCCCTAAGTAAATATAAGGATATAGACAGTCAGTGAGGAGTCTGTGTCATATATAAGGTACAAGGACACGGACGGTTAACAGGGAAACTCTGGGTACCACTCATGTAATTATAAGGATAATGTATCCTACTTAAACTATAACCTGATATTAGAAAAGTCACTGAGGAGTTCTGGTCTATGTAAAGTTACAGCGAACACAGACTGAGTTATAACAGGGAAACTTGGGGTACACATCAGATATATAAGGGATAATGTATCCCTACTGTAAATATAGGATATGTAGGAAGTCACTGAGGGTTCTGGTGTATAAAGGTAAAGGACACAGACTGATTTACAAGGGAACTCTGGGTTACCACTCATGTATTATAAGGGGATAATGTATCCCCCTAATGTAAATTATCGTCTAAAGGATATTAGAAGTCACTGAGGAGTTCGTGTCTAATAAGTACAAGGACACAGACTGGGTTAACAGGGACAATTAGGGTACCATCTGTATTATAAGGGATAAGTATCCCTCTACTGTAAATTATAAGGATATTAGAAGGTCCCTGAGGAGTTCTGTGTCTAATAAAGGTTACAAGGACACAGGACTGAGTTATAACAGGGAACTCTGGGGTACCACTCATGTTTATAACGGGATAATGTATCCCCACTGAATTATAAGGAGAATTAGAAGTACTGAGGAGTTCTGTGTCCATATAAAGGTACAAGGACACAGACTGGAGTTATACAGGGAACTCTGGGTACAAATCAGTTTATAAGGGATATGTAGTCCCTACTGTAAATTATAAGGAAATTAGAAGTCAATGAGGAGTTCTGTGTCAATATTAAGGTTAAAGGACACATACTGAGTTATACAGGGAACTTGGGTACCACTTATGTATTATAAGGAGTAATGTATCCCTACTGTAAATATAAGGATATTAGAAGTCATGAGGAGTTCTGTGGTCCATATAAAGGTACAAGGAACAGACTGGAATTTACACAGGGAAACTCTGGGTATCCCACATGTAGTTATAAGGGATAATGTATCCCTACCTGAAATTATTATAGGAGATTAGAAGTCACTAGGAGTTCGATGTTATATAAAGGTACAAGGGACACAGACTGGGTTATAAAGGAAACTCTGGTGTACCACTCATGTATTATAAGGGATACGTATCCCTCCTACTGTAAATTATAAGGATATTAGAAGTCACTGAGGAAGTTTGTTGTCTATATAAAGGTCAAGGACCACAAGACGCTGAGTTTATACAGAAAACAAATATCGGTACCACTCATGTATTAAAGGGATAATGTATCCCTACTGTAAAATTATAAGGCTATTAGAAGTCATGAGGAGTTCTGTGTATCTATAAAGGTACAAGGACACAGGACGAGTTATACAGGGAAACTCTGGTATGCATCATAGCTATTATAAGGGATACATGTATCCCCTACTGTTAACATATAAGGATTTAGGAAGTCACTGAGGAGTTTGTGTCTTATAAAGGTACAAGACACAGACCTGAGTATTACAGGGAAACTTGGTACCTCATGTATGTCTAAGGGATAATGTATCACCTACTGTAAAATTCTATAAGGAATTAGAAGTCACTGAGGAGTGTCTGTGTCCATATAAAGGTAAAGGACACAGACTGAGTTATACAGGGAACTCATGGGGGTACCACTATGTATTGATAAGGGATATAGTACCCATACTTGTTAAATAATAAGGTAGATAGAAGCTCACTGAGGAGTTCTGTGTCACTGGAACCAAAATATAAGTACAAGGACACAGACTTGAGTAGACAGGGGAAACTCGGGGTACCACTCATGTACCTTATTTTAAGGGATAATGTATCCCTTTACTGTAAATATAAGGATATTAGAAGTCACTGAGGAGTTGTTCCATATTAAGGTACAAGGACAACATACTGAGTTATAACAGGGAACTCTGGGTACCACTTAGGGTAGTATAAGGATAAGTATCCCTACTGTAAATTATAAGGATATTTGAAGTCACTGAGGAGTTATGTGTCCATATAAAGGTCACAGAGACACAGACTGATTTATACAGGGAAACTCTGGGTTACCACACCATGTTATTACTAAGGATTAGATCCCCCTACTGTAAATTTAAGGATATTAGAAGTCAGGAGGAGTTCTGTGTCCATATATAAGGTAAAGGACACAGACTGGGATATACAGGAAACTCTGGGAACCACTCATGATTATAAGGGATATGATCCCCTACTGTAAATTATAAGGATATTAAAGTCACTGAGAGTCTTGGTGTCTATATAAAGGTAAAAGGACACAGACTGAGTTAACAAAAGAAAACCTCGGGACCACTCATGTATTATAAGGGATAATGTATCCCTACGTAGTAAATTATAAGGAAGTAGAAGTCACTGAGGAGCGTTTGTGTCATAAAGGTACCAAGACAAGACTGAGTTTACAGGGAATCTGGGTACCATCACTGTATTATAAGGGATAATGTATCCTAATCTAAATGTAAGGAATCTAGAAGTCCACTGAGGGGTCTGTGTCCATATTAAAGGTAAAGGACACAGGGTTGACGTTATTACAGGGAAAACTTGGATACCACTCATGTATTATAGGGAAATGTTTCCCCAACTGTAAATTATAGGGTATTAGAAGTCACTGAGAGTTCTGTGCTGATATAAAGGTACAAGGCACACAGACTGAGGTTATACAGGGGAACTCTGGGGTACCACTCATGTATCTATAAGGGATAATGATAGACCTGTAAATTATACGGTAATTAGAAAGTCACTGAGCAGTTCTGGGGCCATACATAAGGTACACGGAACAGACTGAGTCTATATCAGGGACCTACTGCAGATACCACTCATGTATATAAGGGAAATGTATCCCCTACTGTAAATTATTATGGATATTAGAAGTCATGAGGAGAAGTTGGTCGTCAACTATAACGGTAACAAGGACCACAGGGTGAGTTATACAGGGAACCTGGGGTACCTACATGTATATAAGGATTAATATATCCTCCTTACTGTAAATATGAGGATATTAGAAGTCACTGAGGGAAGTTCTGTGCGCGTCCTCACATTATAAAGTACAAATGACATAGACTGAGTTATACGGGACACTCTGGGGGCGTACCACCATGTATTAAGGGATAAGTGTATCCCCTACTGTTAAATTATAAGGATATTAGACAGTCCACGGAGGAGTTCTGTGTCTATATAAAGGTACAAGGACACAGACTGAGATTATACAGGGAACTTGGGGTACCCACTCATGGTATTATAAGGGGATGGAGATCCTACTGTAAAATTATAAGGAAATTGAAGGTCACTGAGGAGTTCTGTGGTCCAGTATAAAGGACAAGGAAACAGGACTGAGTATACAGGGAAACTGTGGGTACCCACTCATTATTATAAGTGATATGTTCCCTACATGTAATATAATGGATCTTAGAAGTTCTGAGAAGTTCTGTGGTGCATATAAAGGTACCAATGGCACAGACTGAGTCTATACAGGGAACTCTGGGTACCCACTCATGTATTATACGGGATTAATTAGTATCCCACTAATGTAAAATTATAAGGATTTAGAAATCACTTGAAGGGTGTTCTGTGTCCACATAATGGACCACTTGCACTTTTGCCAGGTCAGTCATGGTAGTTTTATAGCTGTAATTAATTGTTTTTACCGATCTATCCATTACTAACTGTATAGGCTATATATAGAATATATAATATTGGTAAAAAGGAATGATTCCTCATGATACAGATCACCGTTTATACTACTTCCTTATCCGTAAAATGTAAACTGGTAACATGACACCCAAACTGCCACTATTTGAAAGTTATACACCAATCGTTTTAATTCAAAAATCTTTTCCTTGGTTAAGTTTCCTTTGAATCTGAGTTTGAAAGGGAGGGGGGTACCTTGGTGGTTCTTGGTTGTTGATAGCGACACATTAGAGACGTCCATCCCAGTTTATGGATGAGGAGAATTAGGATCGACTTTTTCTGCCAGTAACCTGAGAGAGAAGAAGAAAGTGTGTGATTCAGAATACGACCCCAAATCCCCACCGAGCTTCCCTCGCATTCCTGGGGCCCCCGTTAAAGGGACGCAGCAAGGTTAGCAAATACCTTTCGGGGGTGTCCCCGGTTAAACCCTGACAGTGCTAGACAGTACACAAACAAGACTGGTGTTAGATTGGTTCTGATTAAAACTGATTATTATGGGGATAGATTGTTTAATCATTATAGGGGTGGTGACAATATAAAACCATAACTATATTCAGAAGCAATACATTACAATTTTGGCTGCACTGGTCCTTAAACCACTATCAGGGTAATTATTCCAATTAAAAGGTCTTATCGTTTAAAATGGTGCTAATTTTGCCCCCAACCAATCAGAGTTAGACTTCAAATGGTAAATAAGGTCAGATTGGTTGGGGCACAATGCACCATTATATTTAAAGATAAGAACTTTATTAAAACACTGATATTTTTTGTTTATTTGAGGGGTTAATTTCTTTTTAGCCAAAGGGATGAAACTGAGTTTGGTTACAATTTCGAGGTCGTATTGGTTAATGGGAATAGGTTAAACTTGATGGGATTGATTGCCCTTGTAAATGCTTTATTAGTTAAATGATCCCCCAGGTGTCTGTGAGGTAGCACGTTCCTGTTAGGAGACAGGACAGGATGGACACCTGCCGATTGGACCATCTGTCTACAGAGAGATGGTTAATGTGTCCTGTTACATTCAGGCCCAGGGCATTGGGGGGATTCAACCAACTTCACTGACCCAAGAGATCGTGAAATAAGATATAAACTAGTATCCTTCCTTATCCCACTGCATGGATGCAGGACTGTCCCTGGTTCATGGCCTTTAACTTTATCCCCCTTTGGGTTCATGAGGGTCAGACAGGTGGGATAACACGCAATGTTTGTATTATGTTTAACCTGAGGCGTGTAAGGAACATGTGCACCTATAAAACAAAACTCACATCTCCCCTGTCAGTACTCCGCGTAGTTTACCCCACTTTTATAGAGTTTGTCCATTTACCTGTGTCACTGGCTGGTATCCCCTATCCTGACAAGCAGACCAGGAAGCTCGTCCCATGGGACGAGAAACAAATTATGGTATATACTTAATCGACAGAGCCACAAAAAATACCTTGTAAATGGACATGTGACTGGCGGCTGGCCAATCAGTTTTCTCACTAGAGATAGTGCTGTTATTGCATGGGCACCACACGCCCTTCCGCGGTACACAAGTTGCCAGTTGACCCCCAATTCAGCCATGTTATATTTACAGAGTAGGCTGGGGGCGCCTTGATAGAATAGATCTAAGCAAAGGATTAGAAGAAACTTAGGGGTTATTCAATAAGTCTGTATGTTTAAAATGGCTAATTTGCCACAACACATCAGACACTTAGTGTAACATTGAAAGTCTAACATCTGATTGGGTGGGGCAAAATTAGCACCCATTTAACAATAAGAACTTTTATTGATCTCCCTGTATGATATGGAGACCCAAGCCTGTATTCTCATTACCATTCAATGCAGTGTTGTGTTAATTTAGTGCCTTGGTATTGGAAAGCCCAGCGAATCACCCCGTTAGCTGTAGTTAGAGCAGTGACACATGTGAATGGTCCTATGGGTTACCGCACTAGTTGGAAATACGCCCAGTGTGCGGGTGGACCGGATCCCTTAATAAAACCCCATCGAGGGGCTCGTGTGTTTCGTCTCGCTGACCTTCCAAGGACCCTGAGACATTTGAGAAGGTGCAGGAGCGGGGTGTTGTGGTACATAATGATTGGGTGGAAAGGGGAATGGATGGCGGATCTTTAACCAAATTATTTTAGACCTTTTAAAACCCCCCACTTGGGGCAGGCTACTTCTGGAAATAATGTTCACTTCTTTCCTAACCCCTTCCCTGTCCCCAGAACGGCCATGCAGAATTTCAGGGCCCCACCTTATCTACAATCTACATAGAAACAACACACAGATATTATAGATTCCACTCCAAAGGATAAAGCCTTTCCCTGTTCTTAAGTACCATTTATGAGTCGTTGCAGAACTAAACACACACAAAGTGGCATTTGGTGCTTCTTAAGATGTTGGGAGCTGCTTTATTTTCTTTTTTTTTTAATGTAACCTTGCATGCTTTGAGATCAAGCAATGTGATTTCGTTAACCCCTCTTTGTTAGCTTACCTTTAGATTGTTCTCCCTGCTGTAGATAAGCAGGAAGGCTCCAATAAGCACTGGAATGTCTTACGGCCCTCCGCACACTGTTCTCTGTCATTTGGTGCCATTCTGCTGGACAAATTCAGTAATACAGGGAATTGTGTAAGTTCACAGTTTGAAAATGCACATCCCTGCACTCTCTGGTTCCTCTGGTGTTCCATAGGGAGTATTGCAGGACAAGGGGGCAGCTGTTT
This sequence comes from Hymenochirus boettgeri, assembly GCA_019447015.1. Lineage (NCBI taxonomy): Eukaryota > Metazoa > Chordata > Amphibia > Anura > Pipidae > Hymenochirus > Hymenochirus boettgeri. Next base: position 68,180 of record JAACNH010000171.1, on the reverse strand, counting down.
GATGGCGAATCTGTATAGGCCAACACGATATGGGTCTAACGGAAGAGCATACGGAAGCCGAGCACCTGAGCGGGTAATATGGGAACCTTGACACACCAAAGGACCACACATGGTCACACAGGTGCGTCCTCTCCCGTCAATTCAGTGGTCATGGAAATGAGGTATAATCACTCTAGAAAGAAAAAAAGGAAAACACGTGAAGTTTAATTCTCCCTGATGGCCTAAGGGCATAGACACTGGGCCCAAAGCATGTGAGAACAGGATTAGAGCACAGGAGAACAGTCCTTCCATATCCCCCTTCCTACCATGAAAGATAATGGGAAAAAAAGAGGAGAATGTGAAAGAGAAAGAAAGACCAAAATAGTGAGAGAGAAGGAAAATGAGATAACGAAACTAAAAAGAGAAAAGAAAAAAAAAATGAGCGAGAACCCAAGCAGTTATTAGACAAGGTTAAAGTGCAAGTGATAGTGCCCAGGTTTAAAGTAGTTACAGTGTGCAGTTACAGTACAGTTTACAGTGCAGTTACAGTACAGTTAATAGTAGTTACAGTGCAGTTACAGTTGCAGTTAAAGTGCAGTTACAGGCGTTACAGTAAAGTTATGTAGTTACCGTACAGTACAGTGCAGTTACAGTACAGTTAAGTAGTTACAAGTACCGTTTACAGTGCAGTTATAGATACAGTTATAGTAGTTTACAGTAGTTACAGTGGCAGTTATAGTTACAGTTGTAGTAGTTACAATGCAGTTTACAGTGCAGTTATAGTACAGTTATAGGAGTTATTAAGTGCAGTTACAGTGCAGTTACAGTGCAGTTATAGTAGGTACAGTACAGTTATAGTACAGTTATAGTAGTTACAGTAAAGTTACAGTGCTTTATAGTACAGTATAGTAGTTAAGTGGTACAGTGAAGTATAGTACGTTTAGTAGTACAATGCCGTTACAGTGCAGTTTTATAGTACAGTTATAGTAGTTACAGTGTGAGTTTTATCGTACAGTTAACAGTGACAGTTATAGTACAGTTTATAGTAGTTACAGTGCAGGATCAGTTATAGTACCAGGTATAGTAGTTACAGTGCCGTTGACAGTTACAGTACAGTTGCAGTATAGTAGTTACAGTTACAGGTATAGTACAGTTATAGTCGTTACAGTACAGTTACAGGCATTTATAGCACAGTTAGAGTAGTTCGTTACCGTAATAGGAGACTGAGTTATACAGGGAACTCTGGGTACCACTCATGTATTATAAGGGATAATGTATCCCCTACTGTAAATTATAAGGATATTAGAAGTCACTGAGGAGTTCTATGTCCATATAAAGGTACAAGGACACAGACTGAGTTATACAGGGAACTCTGGGTACCACTCATGTATTATAAGGGATAATGTATCCCTACTGTAAATTATAAGGATATTAGAAGTCACTGAGGAGTTCTGTGTCTATATAAAGGTACAAGGACACAGACTGAGTTATACAGGGAACTCTGGGTACCACTCATGTATTATAAGGGATAATGTATCCCTACTGTAAATTATAAGGATATTAGAAGTCACTGAGGAGTTCTGTTATTGTAACCTTCTGCTTTCTGGTCTTCCTGCTTCCAATCTTTCTCCCCTTCAGTCGATACTATACTCTGCCACACGCATTGACTCGCTCTCTACAAAATTAGGATATTAAATCTCTGCCGCATATCTACCTGGCTCCCCATTAAAGAACGCATTATCTACAAAACCCTTCTCTTAAAATTTAATTCCATTCGTTCTGCTGCTTCTTATATTTCTTCTCTTGTGTCCTCATATGTCCCTGCCCGTACCCTCCTGTCATCACAGAACCATCAATTATAAAGATCCCCCACTCACACTGCCTCCTCTCGCCTTTAACCTTTTTTCTCTTGTGGCTCCCATCCTCTGGAATTCTATTCCCCTCTCTTTGTCAAGAAACCTAACCTCTCATCCATAGGAGTGTTGACACTGCACCAGTTATTACTATGGCACTTCTACCCTTCCCTATGTATCTGTATGTTGCCTACCTAATTAGATTGTAAGCTCTATGTGGCAGGGACCTCTTTCCTCACGTTGTATCTACTTGTATATTTCATGATGCATATTCTTATTTATGTATTTATTGTCCCCCTTGTACAGCATTTTGGAATCTAATATTGTACAGTGCTGTGTCCCCAAGTGGCGCTATATAAATAAACATATATATCCATACTGTATAATCTGTATTGTTATAATGTACAGCGCTGTGTACCCAAGTGGCGCTATATAAATAAACATATACATACATACTGTATGGATATGTAGAGGTGAGGAGGTCTGAGAACCAGGCTCTGCTGGGCCTCCCTTCAACTTGACCTTCTTTAGTAGAACATGGCACTCAGCGGGAAGGCATACACCAGATTAAATCGCCAGGGTAGCACTAGGGCACCCAACCCTAATGCAAAACGGTCTCTGGTTTTGGCACCTGTCGGTTGGCTCTGAATGCCATGATTTACATTTGGGAACCCCAATTATAGGCTTGTAAAGTTAAACTTCAGACTGCGAGTCTCTGTGACAGGCACATGAAGCTCTGTGCCAGCAGTAAGATGCGAGTGAGCATGCTCAAACTTAAGACTTGGGGTCAGAGAAATGGTGCTGGCGAGGTCACATCTAACAATGCTAGCAGGAAAAAACACCCTTTATACTGCTGGAGTCATTTATATTTAATAGTAAATAAAGGACCGGTATGGAGACCATAGTTACCCTTTAAAGAAGCGGAAACAGGGAGGGGTTCCACTCATCTTTAAAGCCCCCCAGTGGCTGAGGCAGGCATGGTCCTCGATCCTTCTGGTATGATGATCAGGGAACCTTGGATCATTCCTTTTCCTTAAGACCTGCTCCCTCAAGAGATGTATGTATTTATTTATTTATATAGCACCACTTGGGTACACAGCGCTGTACTTTATAACAATACAGATTATACAGTATGTATGTGTAATGTTTATTTATAAGCGCCACTTGGGACACAGCGCTGTACATTTAACAATACAGATTATACAGTATGTATGTGTATGTTATTATATTAGCGCCACTTGGGGACCACAGCGCTGTACATTTAACAATACAGATTATACAGTATGTATGTAGTTTTAATTTATATAGCGCCACTTGGGACACAGCGCTGTACATTATACACATACAGATTATACAGTATGTATGTATATGTTTTATTTATATAGCACCACTTGGTACACAGCGCTGTACATTATAACAATACAGATTATACAGTAATGTAGTATATGTTTATTTATATAGCAGCCACTTGGTACACAGCGCTGGATTATTAACAATACAGATTATACAGTATGTATGTATATGTTTATTTATATAGCGCCACTTGGGTACACAGCGCTGTACATTATAACCATACAGATTATACAGTATATATGTATATGTTTATTTATATAGCGCCACTTGGGGACACAGCGCTGTACATTATAACAATACAGATTATACAGTATGTATGTATATGTTTATTTATATAGCGCCACTTGGGTCACAGCGCTGTACATTATAACAATACAGATTTATACATATGTATGTATATGTTTTTTATATAGCGCCACTTGGGGACACAGCGCTGTACATTAAACAATACAGATTATACAGTATGTATGTATATGTTTTTTATATCGCCACTGGGTACACAGCGTTGTACATATAACAATACAGATTATACAGTATGTATGTATATGTTTTTTATATAGCGCACTTGGGTACACAGCGCTGTACATTATAAACAATACAGATTATCATTAATGTATGTATATGTTTTATTTATATAGCGCCACTTGGGGACCAGCGCTGCATTATAAACAATACAGATATACAGTATGTATATATATGTTTATATATTAGCGCCACTTGGGTACACAGCGCTGTACATATAACAATACAGATTATACAGTATGTATGTATATGTTTATTTATATAGCGCCACTTGGTACACGCGCGTGTACATTATAACAATACAGATTATACAGTATGTATGTATATGTTTATATATATAAGCGCCACTTGGGTACACAAGCGTTGTACATTATAACAATACAGATTATACAGTATAGTATGTATATGTTTATTTATATAGCGCCACTTGGGTACACAGCGCTGTACATTATAACAATACAGATTATACAGTAGTGTATATGTTTATTTATATAGCGCCACTTGGGACGACACGCTGACATTAAAACAATCAGATTATACAGTATGTATGTATATGTTTATATATAGCGCCACTTGGGTACACAGTGCTGTACAATAATACCAATACAGATTATACAGTAGTAATGTATATGTTTTATTTTATATAGCGCCACTTGGGGACACAGCGCTGTTACATTATAACATACATATTATACAGTATGATGTATATGTTTTTATATAGCGCCACTTGGAACCAGCGCTGTACATTATAACAATACAGATTATACAGTATGATGTATATGTTTATTTATATAGCGCCACTTGGGACACAGCGCTGTACATTATAACAATACAGTTATACAGTATGTATGTATATGTTTATTATATAGCGCCACTTGGGACACAGCGCTGTACATTATAACAATACGATTATACAGTATGTATGTATATGTTTTTTATATAATAGCGCCACTTGGATACACAGCGCTTGTACATTATAACACTACAGATTATACAGTATAGATGTATATGTTTATTTATATAGCGCCACTTGGGGACACAGCCTGTACATTATAACCATACAGATTATACAGTATGTAATGTATATTTTATATATAAGCGCCACTTGGGACACAGTGCTGTACATTATAACAATACAGATTATACAGTATGTATGTATATGTTTATTTTATAGCGCCACTTGGTACACAGCGCTGTACATTATAACAATACAGATTATACAGTATGTATGTATATGTTTATTTATATAGCGCCACTTGGGTACACAGCGCTGTACATTACAACAGATTATACAGTATGTTGTATATGTTTATTTATATAGCTCCCCATTGGGTACACATCGCTGTACATTATAACAATCAGATTATACAGTATGTATGTATATGTTATATATATAGCGCCACTGGGACACAGCGCTGTACATTATACAATACAGATTTAGACAGTATGTATGTATTATTGTTATATATATATCGCGCCACTTGGGACACAGCTTCTGTAATTATAACAATACAGATTATACCAGTAGTATGTATATGTTTATTTAATAGCCCCACTTGGGGACACAGCGCTGTACATTTAACAATACGATATAACAGTATGTATGTATGTTTATTTACATAAGCGGCCACTTGGGGTACACAGCGATGTACATTATAACAATACAGATTATACAGTTGTATATGTTTATTATATATAGCGCCACTTGGGGACACACGCTGTACATTATAACAATACAGACTTATACAGTATGTATGTATATGTTATTTATATAGCGCCCACTTGGGTTACACCGCGATGTACATTATAACCAATACAGATATCACAGTATGTTATTGTTTATATATATAGCGCCACTTGGGACACAGCGCTGTACATTATAACAATACAGATTAATACAGTATGTATGTATATGTTTTATTTATATAGGCGCCACTTGGGTACACCGCGATGTCATTATACAATACAGTTATACAGTATGTAGTATTATGTTTATTTATATAGCGCCACTTGGGGACACCACGCTTACATTAAACAATACAGATTATAACAGTATGTATGTATATTTTATTTATATAGCGCCAACTTGGGGACACACGCTTCCATTATAACAATACAGATTATACAGGATGTATTTAATGTGTTATTTATATAGCCACTTGGGTGACACAGTCGCTGTACCTGTATAACAATACAGATTATACGTATGTGCGTATATGTTATTTATTGATATAGCCGCCACTTGGGGAACCCGTGTACATTAGTAACTACAGATTAGACAGTATGTATGTATATTTTGATTTATATAGCGCCACTTGGGGACACACGCGCTTACACTATAACATACAGATTATACAGTATGTATGTATAGTTTTATTTATAAAGCGCGCACTTCGGGGAACGCAGCGCTGTACATTATAAGCAATACGATTATACATTATGGATATGATTTTTATTTATGAGCACCACTGGGGACACCGCGCGGACATTATAACAATACAGATTATACAGTATGTATGTATAATGTTTTTTATATAGCGCCACTTGGTGGGCACAGCGCTGTACATTATACACATACAGATTATACAGTATGTTAGTATATGTGTTATTTGATATAGTGCCACTTGGGTACCCGCACTGTACATGATAACATACAGATTAATACATATGTATGTCATATGTTTATTTATTAGCGCCACTTGGGTACACAGCGATGTACATGTAACAATCCACATATGATACAGTAATGGATGTATATGTGTTATTTATATAGCGCCACTTGGGTACACAGCGTCTGTACTTATAACACTACAGATTATACAGTATGTATGTAATGTTTATTTATATAGCGCCACTTGGGTACACAGCGCTGTACATTATAACAATACAGATTATCAGTATGTAATGTAGATGTTTATTATATAGCAGCCACTTGGGGGACGCAGCGCTGGTACATTAAACAATACGAGTATACAGTATGTATGTATAATTATATGTTTATTTATATAGCGCCACTTGGGGACCAGCACTGTACATTATAAATACAGATTATACAGTAGTAGGTTATGTTTATTATATAGCGCCACTTGGGTACAACAGCGCCGTACATTATACAATACAGATATACAGTATTACATATATGTTTATTTATATAGCGCCCACTTGGATACACAGCGCTGTACAGGATACATACGATTATACAGTATGTACGTATATGTTTATTTATATGCGCCACTTGGGGACACAGCGCTGTACATTATACAATACAGATTATACAATATGTACGTATATGTTTATTTATATAGCGCACTGGGGACACGCGCTGTACATTATACAATAACAGATTATACAGTATGTATGTATATGTTTATTTAATAGCGCCACTTGATCCACACGCGCTACATTATAACAATACAGATTATACGTAAATGTATTGTATATTTTTATTTATAGCGCCACTTGGGGACCCAGCGTCTGTACATTATAACAATACAGATTATACAGTATGTAATGTATATGTTTTATTATATAGCTCCACTTGGGTAGCACACCGCTGTACATTATAACAAACAGTTATACAGTAATGTATGTAATGTTTATGATCGCGCCACTGTGGGGACACAGCGCTGTACATTATAACACTACAGTTATACCTATGTATTAGTATAGTTATATATATAGTCGCCACTTGGGGACCCAGCTCTGTACATTATAACAATACAGATTATACAGTATGTATGTATATGTTTATTTATATAGCCCAGCTGGGACACAGCGCTGTACTTTATACATAACAGATTATACATATGTTAGATATGTTTATTTACATCGCCAGCCACTTGGTACACACGATGTACATTTATAACAATACAATTATACAGTATGTATATGTTTTATATATATAGCGCCACTGGGGACACAGCGCTGTACATATAACAATACAAATTATACAGTATTTGTATATGTTTATTTTATAGCGCCACTTGGTAACACACGCGATGTAACATTATAACAATACAGATTATAGCAGTATGTATAGTTTATATATATATAGCGCCACTTTGGGGACACAGCGCTGTACATTAACAATACAGATTATACAGTATGTATGTATATGTTTTTATATAGCGCCACTTGGGTACACAGCGATGTACATTATAACATACAATTACACAGTAGGTATGTATATGTTTATTTATATAAGCGCCACTGGGGACACACGCTGTACTTATCAAATCAATTATACAGTATAATGTATATTTTATTTATATAGCGCCACTTTGGGACACACGCTGTACATATAACATACAGATTATACAGTATGTATGTGTATGTTTTATTATATAGCGCACACTTGGGTACACGCGCTGTACTTTTATACAATACAGATTATACAGTATGTATGTATAATGTTTATTTATATAGCGCCACTTGGGGACACAGCTGCTGTCATATAGTATCAATACAGATTATACAGTCATGTATGTATAAGTGTTTATATTATATAAGCGCCACTTGGGACACACGCTGTACCAATATACAAGACAAGAAAATAATACAGTATGTATGTATATGTTTATTATAAAGCGCGCACTTGGAACGAAGCGCTGTACATTATACAAACAGATTATACATAATGTATGTAATTGTTATTATTATATAGCACCACTTGGGGACACAGCGCTGTACATTATTAACAATACAGATTATCCAGTATGTATGTATATTTTATTTATATAGCGCCACTGGGTACACAGCGCTGTACATTATAACAATACAGATTAGACGTTGTATTATATTTTTATTTATATAGTGCCCCTTGGGTACACAGCACTGTACATTATAACATCCAATTATACAGTATGTATGTATATGTTTATTTATATAGCGCCACGTGGGTACACGCGATGTACATTATACAAATACGATTATACAGTATGTATGTTATGTTTATTTATATAGCGCCACTTGGGTACTCAGAAACAGCCGTGTACAGTATAACAATACAGATTAATACAGTTGTTGTATATGTTTATTTATAGAGACGCCACTTGGATACACAGCGCTGTACAATTTATAACAATACAGATTATACAGTATGTCATGTTATGTTTATTTATATAGCGCCACTTGGGTACACAGCGCTGTACATTATAACAATACAGATTATACAGTATGTATGTATGTGTTTATTTATATAGCGCACTTGGGACACGCATGTACATTTAACAATACAGATTATAAGTATGTATGTATATGTTTATTATATAGCGCCACTTGGGTACACAGCGCGTACATTATAACAATACAGATTATACAGTATGTACATATCTTTATTTATATGCGCCACTTGGATCACAGCGCTGTAACATATCAATACAGATTAAGACAGTATTACTTGTATATGTTTTATTATAGCGCCACTTGGGTACACAGCTTGTACATTAAACACTACAGATATTATACATATGTATGTATATGTTTATTTATATAGCGCCACTTGGGGACACAGCGCTGTACATTATAACAATACAGATTATATACAGTATGTATGTATATGTTATTTATATAGCCCACTTGGGATACACAGCGCTGTACATTATAACAATACAGATTATACGTATGTATGTATATGTTTATTTATATAGCGCCACTTGGGGACACACGCTCTACATTATAACAATACAGATTAACAGTATGTATGGTTATGTTTATTATATAGCGCCACTTGGGACACAGCGCTGTACATTAAACAATACAGATTATATCAGTATGTATGTATATTTTTATTATATAGCGCCACTTGGGACACAGCTTGCTTATAACAATACAGATTATACAGTAGTATGTATATGTTTATTTATATAGCGCCACTTGGGACACAGCGCTGTACATTATACAATACAGATTATACAGTATGTATGTATATGTTTATTTATTAGCGCCACTTGGGTACACAGCGCTGTACATATAACAATACAGATTATAAGTATGTATGTATATGTTTATTATATAGCGCCACTTGGGGACACAGCGCTGTACATTTATAACAATACAGATTATCAGTATATATGTTATGTTTATTTTTATAGCGCCACTGGGACACAGCGCTGTACATTATAACAATACAGATTATACAGTATGTATGTATATGTTTATTTATATAGCGCCACTTGGGGACACAGCGCTGTACTTATAACAATACAGATTATACAGTATGTTGTATATGTTTTATTATAGCGCCACTTGGGGACACAGCGCTGTACATTTAAAAATAACGATTATACAGTATGTATGTATATGTTTATTTATATGCGCCCTGGGTGACACAGCGCTGTACATTATAACAATACAGATTTACAGTATGTATGTATATGTTTATTTATATAGCGCCACTTGGGGGACACAGCGCTGTACATTATAACAATACAGATTATACAGTATGTACGTATTGTTTATATAAGCGCCACTTGGGTACACAGCGCTGTACATTATAAACATACAGATTATACAGTATGTAGTATATGTTTATTTATATAGCTGCCACTTGGGGACACGCGCTGTACATTATAACAATACGATTATACAGTATGTATGTATATGTTTATTATATAGCGCCACTTGGGTACACAGCTGTACTTATAAATACAGTTATACAAGTATGTATGTATGTTTATTATATATGCGCCACTTGGTACACAGCGCTGTACATTTACAATACAGATATACAGTATGTATGTATATGTTTATTTATATAGCGCCACTTGGGACACAGCGATGTACATTATAACAATAGATTATACAGTATGTATGTATATGTTTATTTATATAGCGCCACTTGGGACACAGCGCTGTACATTATAACATACAGATTATACAGTTGTAGTATATGTTTATTTATATAGCGCCACTTGGGACACCAGCGTGTACATTATAACAATACAGATTATACAGTATGTATGGTATATGTTTTATATAGACAGCGCCACTTGGGGACACTGGCTGTACATATAATCAATACAGATTATACAGTATTATGTATATGTTTATTATATAGCGCCACTTGTACACGGCCTGTACATTATAAACTACGATATACAGTAGTATGTATATGTTTATTTATATAGCGCCACTTGGGACACAGCCTGTACATTTAACAATACAGATTATACAGTATGTATGTATATGTTTATTTATATACGCCACTTGGGACCAGCATGTAACCTTAAAACGATACAGATTATAAGTATGTAATGTATAGTTTATTTATAGCGCCACTTGGGACACAGCGCTGTACATTATAACAATACAGATTATACAGTATGATGTATATGTTATTTATATAGCGCCATTGGGACACAGCCTGTACATTATAACAATACAGTATACAGTATGTATGTATATGTTTATTTATATGCGCACTTGGGACACAGCGCTGTACATTATACAATACAGATTATACAGTATGTATGTATTGTTTATTTTATGCGCCACTTGGGACACAGCGCTGTACTTTTAACAATACAGATATACAGTATGTATGTATATGTTTTATTTATATGCGCCACTTGGGTAACACAGCGCTGTACACTTATAACAATACAGGTTTACAGTATGTATGTTTATTTATTTATATAGCGCCACTTGGGGACACAGCGCTGTACATTATAACATACAGATATACAGTATGTATGTAATGTTTATTTTATAGCGCCACTTGGGGACACAGCGCTGACATTATAACAATCAGATTATACAGTTATGTATGTATATGTTTATTTATATAGCGCCACTTGGGTACACGCGCTGTACATTATAACAATACAGATACAGTGTATGTATATGTTTATTTTAATAGCGCCACTTGGGGACACAGCACTGTACAATATTAGATTCCGAAATGCTGTACAAGGGGACAATAATACATAATAAGATATGCATCATGAAATATCAAGTAGATACACTGAGGAAAGAGGTCCCTGCCACATAGAGCTTACAATCTAATTAGGTAGGCAACATACAGATACATAGGGAGGGTAGAAATACCATAGTAATAACTGTGGCAGTGTCAACACTCCTATGGATGAGAGGTTAGGTTTCTTGACAAAAGAGAGGGGATAGAATTCCAGAGGATGGGAGCCCAAGAGCGAAAAAGGTTAAAGGCGAGAGGAGGCAGTGGGTGAGTGGGGATCTTATAATTGATTTTCTGTGAGACAGGAGGGTACGGGCAGGGACATATGAGGACACAGAGAAGAAATATAAGAGCAGCAGAACGAATGAAATTAATTTTAAGAGAAGGGTTTTGTAGTATAATGCGTTCTTTAATGGGAGCCAGGTAGATATGCGGCAGAGATTTAATATCCTATTTGTAGAGCGATCAATGCGTGTGGCAGAGTATTATAGACTAAAGGGAGAAAGATTGGAAGAAAAGACCGAAAGCAGAAGATGTTACAAGTCCAGTGTGAAAGGATAGAGCATGGATCTGCAGATCCTTGCTGCCCTTGTAGCATTTTATAGTGCTGGCATCAATTACTAATCAGTATTTGTACTTCTACATGGCAATGATTTTTCATTAAAATATTGATACATTGGTGATTTACACTATCAGCTAGTCTCACAGGAGGTATATGCAGCTTTTGCAGGGTGTGCTCATGTGTGGGCACAGAGAAAGCACATCGCTGAGCCTCACACCCTGAACCACCATTGCCAAAACCATGTCTTCCTTGTCCTCACACCACCCGAAACCCCTATAGCGAACACCATTGCCTTCACAACTAACCCCATATCCAACACCATGTGCTTCCCTATGCCTCATACCCCTGAACCCTCATAGCCAACACCACTCACTTCCCTAAGCTTCCCACACCTGAACCCTTAAACACACCTGTGCTTCCCTGTGCCACCCCTGAACCCACATAACCAACCCCAATGTGCTTCCCTGAGCCCCACACACCTGAACCCACACTCCTGGACCCCATTGCCAATACCACGTGTCTCTCTGAGCCTCACACCTGAACCCCATAGCCAACACCATGTGCTTTCCCTTGCCACCCCCTAACTCCCTTCTCTCATTTACCACACAGTACCAGCACATTTATGAACCCACCAAATGTGACATGTTTCCCTGTGTACTACATGGAATATACACGCTTAATACACACAAAGCAGCCAGAAACACACCACGCTATCTGCCTGGTGATGTAGAACAGCTCAACTCTACACGTGACTATGTCACATGTCTGGAATGCTCCGCCCCTCCTTTCAGCAACTAGGAACTAGCTGTCACCCATGCACTCGACTCCCATGGCATTGAGAGGCAAACACTTCTGGTTGCAGTCTGATGACTCATCAAGGCCAGAAGATCATCCACGGAACAGCAACAGGCACATCGACGATCTGTCAGGACTCACACCACATCAAACAGGACAGGGAACCACAGAGAGCGCCTGGTATGTGGGGTCTGTCCAGTCTACCTGTATGTGTGGTCTGTCCGGTCTACCTGGTTATTTGGGGGTCTGTCCAGATCTACCTGGTATGTGGGGGTCTGTCTCAGTCCCCTGGTATGTGGGTCTGTCCGGTCTACCTGGTATGTGTGGTCTTTCCGGTCTGCCTGGTATATGGGGGTCTGTCGGTCTACCTGGTATGTGGGGGTCTGTCCAGTCTACCTGGTATGTGTGGTCTGTCCGGTCTGCCTGGTATATGGGGTCTGTTCGGTCTACTGGTATGTGGGGGTCTGTCCGGTCTACCTGGTATGTGGGGGGTCTGTCGGTCTACCTGTATTTGTGGTCTGTCGGTCTACCTGTATATGGGGTCTGTTCGGTCTACCTGGTATTGTGGGGGTCTGTCCGGCTAACCTGGTATGTGGGGGTCTGTCCGGTCTACCTGTATGTGGGGGCTGTCGGTCTACCGGTATTGTGGTCGTCGGTCTGCCTGGTATATGGGGGTCTGTTCGGCTCCTGGTGATGGGGGGTCTGTCTAGTCTACCTGGTATGTGTGGTCCTGCTCGGGTCTGCCTGGTATGTGGGGGTCTGTTCGGTCTACCTGGTATGTGGGGGTCTGTCCCGGTCTACCTGGTATGTGGGGGTCTGTCCGGTCTACCTGGTATTGTGGTCTGTGCCGGTCGCTGCGCCTGGTATTGGGGGTCTGTATGGCGACGGACAGCCTTCAGCTTCTCGAGATACCCAACCTTCTGTCGTGTGGTCCCTTGCTTCACCCCGACTGTCTATGCCTCTATGCTTTACAGCATGGAGACTGAATCTGCGATCCTGAGGCTACGGGGCATTCCCACTGCAGTTATCCCTACCATGCTGGTGGCCGCAAAAACCTCCAATAGGGTATGGCAACACTACGCCTCTTGGTGCAGGGAAAGAGACCTCTCAAGATCATTCGTACTCTCTGCGATTCTCCGGCTCCTTCAGTCCGGGCCTCGACAAGGGTCACTTTCTCTGTCACCCCAGACCGGGATATCCCTTGCTCACAGGAAACGCACGGTATAAAAGTCCCTCCCACGATCCACTCCTTGTCTTTTTGCGTTTCCTGTGGCTAGGAAAGCATGGTGTAGTGCTGACTCTCAGGGCTTACCTGCCATTGGGGCGTGGCCAGTGCAGTTCTCTCTCTCTGCATCTGAAGCCTTCCCTTGTTGTTGCAACAGGATTGCCAGGGAAGGGCCTTGTGACTGGGCTGTATTGGTGTGTTTGGGCTTGGTGTCCATTCCATTTAACTTGGCAGCATGTTTTTCGGCCATATTTCTTTCTGTTTCACGCACGCGCGCTCCCTTTAGGCTCCCGTTTTCCCATAGCGTCCGCGCTTCAGTGGTATGTGCGCTCGTTCCCGGAGGGCATGCATGGCTTGATGCGGCAGGCCTCATTCTCGGTGACGTCATTCTCGTGATTCGCGAGACCTTCTAAAGGCCCTGGGAAACCCTCTCTTCTGGTTTCCGGACCCGGAAGAGCCTGTATACCGCGTGTGGAGCCTGGATTTGTGGATTCTGGATGTATTTCAGCTCTTCTTGCTTATTATACATTGTGGATTGGACTGCTTTTTTTCCTGGGGAACATTAGAGGAGCCTCCATGTAAGTACTTCAACACATTTGTGTATGTACTTTTTTTTCGCTGCCACTCACTCTGTTTGGTGTATTTTATTTAGAATTATTTTATATCTATTCTCGTATAGATATTTCCACACTATAGAGCCTTAGTCAGTGAGTGATGGTCACCAACAGTGTGGAACTAGGTAAGCCCCAGGTAGGTTGTCCTAAAAGAGATGATTTTAGGGGGGTTTTTTTTAGGTTCTAAAATTTTCCCTTTTATCTTTTTTTGTTTTAGTGCTTCAGCCTCTGATAAATCTTCTAAGTCTAAGAGCTCGTCTTCTAAAAGGAAGAAGTCAGAAACAGATGAGGAGGTGGTTCAACTACCAGAGAAGATAACTATGGATAAATGAATGGGTTTAATTAAGACAGCTGTCTCCGAGTCAGTAAAGGAAAATAAGAAGAAGAAGGCTAAGGCAAGGCATTGATTAAAGCAATCCGTTGTTTGCTAACAACAGAAGAACCGATAGCGGCCTCAGCAGACAAATATTTCCCGTCTATGCAAAAAAATTCTGTGTTTTTTCCAGTCCACAAATCCTTAAGACAGGTTATTTCCTCAGAATGGAAGAAAGTGGAAAAGAGAGTAGATGTTGGTAACAGATTCTGGAAGAAGTATCCTTTTTATGTGGATGATGCAGAAGCTTGGGAATCTCCTCCTAAAGTTGACGCAGCGGTGGTAAGATTGGCCAGAAGAACCACGTTACCAGTCGAGGATGCGGCTACCTTTAAAGTTCCAATGGATAGAAGAGTGGATACCAACCTGAAAAAATCCTATATGGCTTGAGGTTAGCACCCTCTATGGTGCTAACCTCAACCTCAAGAACCTTGAAAGTTTGGTTAGGGGACCTTCAACATGCAATTGATTCTAATGTTAGGAGGTCTAAACTTACTGGTTTGGTCCAGGAGTGTATTTTTGCAACGGAATTTATTTCAGAAGCTTCTGTGGAAGTTAAACTTTCAGCCAGGTCCATGGCTCTGTCAGTAGCGGCCAGAAGGCTCTTTGGTTGAAGAATTGGTCGGCAGATGTCAATTCAAAATATCTTTGCCAGCTTCCGTTTGATGGGGAAATGCTGTTTGGGGAAAAGCGCGATGATCTCATCAAGCGTTCTTCAGGGAGAAAGAGTATATTTCTTCCACAGGAATTCCCTCCCTTCTTTTCTGTTTTTGTTATTAATATTTTTATGATTGTTTCTTATGACAGCTTTATAATAAAGACAAGGAGTGGATTGTGGGAGAGACTTTTATACCGTGCGTTTCCTGTGAGCCAGGGATATCCCAGTCTGGTGAATGCTCCCATGGAAGGTGACAAATAACAGAAATTACGGTACGTTGTAAACAATTTCGTGTTTTTTTGCAAGGTGTGGCTCGCATTCGTCCTTGGAAAACCATTTTTCCTTTGGTCATTTCCTTGATACACTAAGCATCCTAGTCGGCTGTCTTCTCGATAGACCCTCCTTGTTTACAGTTCCTGCTAGACAGTGCAATTCTGCGGCCCCACTCTGGCCTCTTGTCTAATGTGGTCTCTGCCTCTCACCTCAATAAGGACATTATTGTCCCTTCCTTATATCCTTGTCCTTCTAAGTAACGAAAGGCTTCACTGTTTGGATGTGGTATGGGTTCTTCGTATTTGTCGCCCAGACAAAGGCTTTTTCCGATCCTCCCAGGCACACTTTGTTCTCCTGGCGGGACCCCGACGTGGAGCTAGATCTTCAGACCCTTCACAGATGGATAAGAACTTAACATTATGCACTGTTACCATCTTGCTGTGGCTGCTCATCCAAGGTGGGTTGCAGCCCATTCTACAAGGGCCATGGGGGCTTAGTGGGCTGCCCACAAAGGAGCCCTGGTGGATCAGATATGTTGTCAACTTGGTTGTCCATTACGCCTTTCATCACATTTTATAGACCTCATAGCTTTGCCTCCGCAGAACTGTCCTTGGGATGTTCTGTGTAGCAGGCTGTGGAGTTCTAACTTCTAACCTCCCTAATTTTAGGATGCCCCCTTGGTGCCTGGGTCTCTCTGAGGCTAAAAGAGAAAAGGTAATTTTTATACTTGTGTAAACTACCTTTCTCTGAAAACCGCCCGGTTGTGTCACCTTCGGCAGCTGTTTTCTGAAGTTTGGATTGTTGCCACAAGTTTGGTTGCTGTTTAGTTTACCTGTTGCTCCTTCACTCACTCTTTGGGACAAACTGGTGGAGGCTTCTGACGCCCAGGTACTTATAGACAGGAGGCGGAGCCTAATTTCCTAAGAAGTGTCCACTCCTTGGGGTTGGAACTTAACCCCAATGTGCCTAGGTCCCCCTGAGGCTGAAAGAGGTATTTTACGTAAATCCCCTTATTTTGAGTGGGGAGTGGCTGAATGACAACATAATAAATGTTTGCAAGAATGTTATGGTTTCAGATTTTACCACTGGTTTGGTGGATACATTGCTACTGGCCCATTCAATGGTTAATGTTATAAACCGCTCAAAAATGCTGGCACCCACTGGGTGATATCTTGTTGACTGAAAGATTCTGTAACAATTTTTGACCGTGTCCTCATTATGGTCTCTGGCACATTAAAGGGCCAGTCAAAAAATTGCTGAGTACCTCCCTCCCAAACCCCAGTTTCACATTATAAAGAAATGGCAAAAAGGCCCCTGAAGGGACCTGGGCTCCTCTTCTGCGGCTGACAGTCACTCTACTTCCTGGTCGTGGCTGCCGGTTAAGGCGTCACATGATGCCCAAGTGCCTGACAGCCACGACCAGGAAGTAGAGCATCTGTCAGTGCAGAGACTCACTGCTCCTGTTTTTGCTTGATACAGGAGCAGGGGGCAGTGCCCAGGCAGCAAGGGCATGGGTCAGGTAATTCCCTTCAGGTGCATTTTTGGCTTTTTTTTATAATGTGAAACTGGGGTTTGGGGGGTGCTCTGCATTTATATCCATTTTTTTGGGGGGGGGGTTGACTGGAAATACACAGCTTGTTTAAAATGTACAAGACACTTTTTAGGTGATGATAAAATCTTAAATGTCAAATGACAAATGTCAAAAACAAATGGGGAGATTCAATAAAAGTTCTTATCGTTTAAAATGGTGCTAATTTTGCCTCAACCAATCAGATGTTAGCTTTCAAATGTTATATAACCTCTGATTGGTTGAGGCAAAATTAGCACCATTTTTTGATTGAATAACCATGAAAGTTTTATTGTCCAGTTTCTAAATTACAGTGACAACCAGTGTCTCTTAACAGGATTTATGATTTTCATTATCTATTATTTATTAGATATAATTTATGTATTCATTTATAAGAATATTTTGCATATTAAAGTGGTTTTACAATCTGTTTATTCTTGTCTATCCTTTTTTTAAATCTTATAATATAAAAGAAATCTGATGAAGACGTGGCTGAAGTTAGTTGATACTATTGGGTTTTCAAATGAGCTTTTCTCTTCTCAATACTCTTTTGACCAATCCAATCTGGTATAATTCCGCAAGTATCTACTTATCAAAGGGCATCGTCTATATTGCTCTTTGCTCTCTTTGCTATTCTTTCCACCTGAGTGGCCCATTCCCAACATCATCCTTTATTCCTATATTTTCACTACTATCCCCCTAAAGGTTGTGTCTATCCTACTTCTCCTGTCCCTATCTACTACAACCATTTCTGTTAATGTTACTCCATGTATTGAACACCCATGTAACAGGACACTGCACTACACTACAAACTTGTAGCTATAGCTGGACCAAAACTGCCATTGCCTCAAAAAACAGAGCAGAAGCACTCTGCACATTCATTACTTAAAGGAACGCTAAATCGTATTTACAGTTGCATGATAAAGTATGTGAACCCTTTGGCATTAGATGGATTTTTGCGCAAATTGGTGATAAAATGTGATCTGATCTTCATCAAGTCACAACAATAGACAATCACAGTCTGCTTAAACTAATACCACAAATAATTAAATGTTTCCATGTTTTTATTGAACACGCCATGTAAACTTTCACAGTGCAGGTGGAAAAATTAAGTGAATCCCTAGACTAATGACATCCACAAGAGCTAATTAGAGTGAGGTGGCAGCCAACTGGAGTCCCATCAATGAGATTGGAGGTGTTGGTTACAGCTGCTCTGCACTATAAAGAACACACCAATTTTGGGTTTGCTTTTCCCAAGAAGCATTGTCTGATGTGAATGATCCCTCGCACAAAAGAGCTCTCAGAAGACCTACGATTAAGAATTGTTGATTTGCATTAAGCTGGAAAGGGTTATAAAGTATCTCCAAAAGCCTCGCTGTTCATCAGTCCACGGCAAGACAAATTGTCTATAGATGGAGAAGGTTCAGCGCTGCTAATCTCCCTAGGAGTGGCCGTCCTGTAAAGATGCCTGCAAGAGCACAGCGCAGAATGCTCAATGTGGTGAAGAAGAATCATAGTGTCAGCTAAAGTCTTACAAAAGTGTCTGGCATCTGCTAAAATTTTACACTAAACAAGAATGGATTTCCTGAGAGGATACCACAGAGGAAGCCGCTGCTGTCCAAAAAAAACATTGCTGCACGTTTAAAGTTTGCAAAAGGGCACCTGGATGTTCCACAGCAGAACTGGCAAAATACTCTGTGGACAGATGGAACCAAAGTTGAATTGTTTGGAAGAAACACACAACACTGTGTGGAGAAAAATAGGCACAGCACACCAACATCAAAACCTCATCCCAACTGTGAAGTATGGTGGTGGGGGCATCATGGTTTGGGGCAGCTTTGCTGCGTCAGGGCCTGGACAGATTGCTAAGGAAAAATGAATTCCCAAGTTTATCAAGACATTTTGCAGGAGAACCATCTGTCCACCAGCTGAAGCTCAGCAGAAGATGGGTGTTAAAAAATTTGCGAACCCTAATCGGTGGACCTCTTTTCTACAGGAAGGGGCTTAGCGGTATCCATAGAGATACTTTCCAGAGAGATGATGAGGCCAAGAAACTCAACAGTCGTTGCTTTGAAAATGCATTTTTCAAGCTTGGCATAAAGTCGGTGCTCACAGAGATGGAGAATTTTAGAGTCATTGAGGCGATGAATGGAAGGATCGGAAGAGAAGATTAAAATATCATCAGGGTACACAATTACAAAGTTGTCAAGGAAGTCTGGAAAGATGTCATTGGCAAAGTGCTGGAAGGTTGCTTGAGCATTGCACAATCGGAAGGACATGACCAGGTACTTGAAATGCCCATAACGAGATTGAAAAGCCTCTTCCACTCATCCCCTTCCCTGACTCGAATAAGTTTATAAGCTCCTCTGAGGTCTCGTTTTGAGAAGATTTTGGCTGAACGAAGGTGTTGGAAAAGTTCAGGGATGAGAGGTAGTGGGTAATGGTTCTTAATGGTCACCATATTTGATATATAGTAGCTCTCCTTCCCCCAGCCTTAACCGCTATAATATATTTTACAGAAAGACCCGACCTTCCCTCTCTCCTCCGCCGCACTGCCCAGCCTTCTGCTTTCACAAAACTGCAAGCAGGGGTCTGGACCGGCAGCCGCGTCCCTGATTGGCTGAGAGGCAGCCAATCACAGACGCGGCTGCCGGCAGTTCAGAACGCCGGAGGAGAGAGGGAAGGTAAGTAAAGATCGGGGGACTTTCTGACAAATATAGTGGTTGGGGCTGGGGGAAGGAGAGCTACTATATGACTATGGGGTTTTACACTAGGGGGAGGGAGTGAAGGGCTGCTCTGAGCAAGGCAAAAACCTCTGAGAGGACATCTCAGAGGCGGAAACAATTTCCCTGGTGGCCAGGTTTTTTAACTTTGGGGGGACATTACAGGAGAACCATTTGGTAAGGTAAGGATTTTTAAACACTACACAGTGGGGCCAGTAGTGGGTTAAATTATAGTTTTGGGGGTGGACATGCCCTTTAATTCCCGGTAGTCGATACATAGCCTGAGACCTCTATCCTTTTGGACAAACCATATTCCTACACCAGCGGGTGAGGTGGATTAGCGGATAGTTAAGTTCTGATCAATATATTCTCAAAGGGCTGTGAGTTCAGATTCAGACAGAGGAAAAACTCCTCCAAAAAGAATAGGTGCACCAGGGAGCAAATCAATTGGACTGTCGTAAGGCTTATGGGGAAGCAGAGACTGCTCCTTTCTTGTCAAACCTGTGGGCAAAAGCGATATAAGGAAAGGGTATTGATGGTTTATTGAAAGGGGTAGAGCAAAGTGATAGACTACAGACTGGGCTAAGACAATGTTTGCTGAAATTAATAGAAGAAAAGAATATGATTCCAGTAGACCAGGTGATTTCTGGAGAGTGTAGCTTAAGGCAGGGTAACCCCAAAATGACCGAGAAGAAAAGTGAGGATAATACATAACATTTTATTTGTTCATGGTGGTGGCCATTAATCACAACTTCCAGGGGAAGTGTTTCATAAAGAATTGTGCCTGAAGCAATTAGAGAGACATCTGCCAAATACAGTGGGAGTGGAGACCGTCTTTCTTGGGATGGAATGGACAGCTCCTTGATCAAATGGGCATCAATGAAATTCTCACAAGCCCTAGAGTCCAGGGTTCCATCAACTTTGACTTGTCTTCTGAGGAACTGCAAAAAAATAGGTATGGAGAAGCGAGAACTTTGGGAAAGAGAGGAAATTACTCTGGCCTTTTTAGCAAGACATCGCTTATCCTGGGAATGAATAGGACAGGATTTCAAAAGGTGAACGGTCTCCCCGCAGTAATGGCTCAACCCCAACCTCCTTCTTCTGGACCTCTTCTCCAATGAAAGAGGGGAGCAAATTGCCCCAATCTGCATTGTTCAACTATATCACAGCTAGATGAAACTTCAACTGGAACTGGAACCCCAACTGGATGCGAGTAGGAAATTGGAGAGGATCGTTGTGGGGCTGAGACGACGGTCAATCTTTACTGTTAGATGGACTAGTTCTTCCAAGGAAGATGAAACCCCAACACAGTCATTCTCATCCTTAACTGCATCAGAGAGCCCCAATTTAAACTAGTGCTTAAGGGCAGCATCATTCCAGCAGGTATCTGGGGCCAAAGCCCGAAACACGGAAACATACAGGGTTATTCAATAAAAGTTCTTATCGTTTAAAATGGTGCTAATTTTGCCCCAACCAATCAGGTGTTAGCTTTCAAATGTTAAATAAGATCTGATTGGTTGGGGCAAAATTAGCACCATTTTAAACAATAACAACTTTTATTGAATCTCCCTGATAGTCTTCTACCAGTCTATTGCCTTGTCGAAGACTACAGATGGCTGACTCAGCAGGATTGAGGTGCTCCTTGTAGAAGAGAGATAACTAGCATAACTGACGGAAAGCCCGGAACCTTGCACGGTCGCCACGGAACCTGTTGGGTAGAGGAAGACTGGGTTCAGGTTGTGGGACTGCCAGAGTTGGAGACACACTGCTAGATGGCTGATCAGAAGGAAGTGGAGTTTGACCAACCTGGACAGCATCCATTCATGTTGTGAGTTACTGCAGACCCATGTGGAGAGTCCGAACAGCCTCTGAAATTCCCGGTAATCGTTGACCCAACGTAGGAAGTACTTCGTCTCCACTGGAATCCATGGCTGGATGTAATGTTAAGATTTACCCTATTCCGTAGCGGAGACCTGCTTGTACCCACAGGCACTGAGGCGCAGTGTCTAAGCGTCACCAGGTTTTCACCCAAGACCCTAATAATGCGGATGTTGCACTGCTGAGTCACACCAGGTTGCGGCCCCCAGAACCTGTAAGGGAGGAGTAAACAGATGGTAGAGCCACAGAGGAACAGGAGTTCCGGTGTGGGAACAGACATCCAGCTCCGGTCTTCTCTCTTCAATGGCTTTTAAACTCTAGCGCCACGCCGGTGTCTGCGCACGAACACCTGCGCATACTGGGATCTAGTCACGGCCATGTGAGCATGCTGATCTCTATTTCCAGCAGTTGTTTTTCAGACCGTGGTGCACTTGGCAATGCAAATCCTTCCTGGAGGCACACCGGTGTTGTGAATGTTGTAATTACCATATCTTACAGTGTAACGTTACACTACATTAACATGTTATCAGAAGTTATACTGGTGAAAAAAATTCCACTACCAACTTTCTTTGGCGCAGTCACCACTGGCTCTATGAAGCCACACCAGTGTGTCCGACTCCCGGCACGACCTTCGGGAACCCTGATCTGGAGAGTCAGAGACACTCAACCATTTTATCCTTAAAGCCATTTTCAATTCTCAGGGACCCAACATAATATAAGGGATAATGCGCCCCTTACAGTGTAATATAAGGATATTACGCCACCGAGGAGTTCCCTGACCATATAGAAGCATGAGGCTGTAGTCTGAGTGCTTTTATACAGGACAGGAAACTCCGAGGTGGCGTAATGTCCTTATATTATAATGTGAAGGGGCGCATTATTTCTTATAATACATAATTATTGGATTCCTTCACCCCATTTACATTTTAAATTCTAGCCTTGTCCCTATTTCCACCTTAAATCCCCCAAGCTCCTTCTGTAACTTAAACCCAGTAGAAAGGAACATCCCAGCCCAGCATCTATGGGGTTAAACAAATCTTTGTGGAGAGAGACATTGGTTATGAAGTGACGGGAAGCAGCTCCAGCAGGTTCTGTTAGTGAAGTTAAACACAGCAAAAAATGCTGAGTCATTGTCCAGGCATGAACACTGGAATGGGCGGAGCAGTGGGATATAAGAAATATAAGAAATGAGTCACTTAGTGACATAGCTGAGTGATTTTTATAAGGATATATACCACTGCAGCTCCCATTATAAAATATCACACTTATGTATTATATAATTATATATGATAGTACGTTTCATTATACAAGATATTTTTCTATTTCTTTCCCAGAGATTGTTACACCAAATACACAATTCATACAAACATAACACATGGATAAACAGATCCATTCTGTCACTATGACATGACATGGGTGAAAAGGCTGGACTTGATGGACATGTGTCTTTATTTAACCTCAATCACTATGTTACTGTTACTATGATCGGGCTAAAAAATCATTGCAAATCTCCGCTATAACACACATTTGGTAGAACTTTAATTCACATAAGATAGACGACCAATCGAGTTTAATACAGTTCCACGGTTTTCTTCTTAAGCTGGGAACACACATTAGTAATAAAGGGACAATCTCTCGGTACCAACGAGAGCAGCCCATTATCAATAATGTGTGTACATCCATAAAAAGTGTTTCCAATGCCGGCGAACGTGGTACTGTGTGTACCCAACTTTTCTGGTGACTGAGTACACCCGACTAATGAACAAATCTATTTTGGTGAATCACCCCCTGAACGGCAATAGTTAGAAAGAATGTAATGTAAGATTAACCTGAAATGCTGCCCAATGTTCTGTTACATCTCTTTCTGCTTCCTGGTTCTTCCTGTTAGCAGCTGTGTGTTGACATCACAGCCAATGAATGCTTTTCCCCTAGCTGTTTACTCTGAGCATGTGCAGGCTCGTAATGAGCTCGGAAAAATAGGAGCAGTTTGGCCCACTGAGATGGGTTAACAGCCCAGAAGATGGATTATTATTTATGAGGGAATGTCTCCTTCAAAGCAATCTAGTACATATGTAATAGCTATCACATTAACAGGCCCATTGATATAAGGAAATACATTGTCAGTCACTGTGAAACTTGTGTGTAAAACGTGCATCTCTAGGGAATGCTGGGATATGTCATTTTTAAGGTCACACAACAACAAAGAAGTATGCTAGAATTTTGTGTGTAATGTACCCTTGTGTTTATTGTATGTAAAGGAACATGCTAGTCCCATACTAGACCAGCATTACTATATCATATGTTTTGTATTATTTCACATTCAGCCATTTCTAGGAGAAATAAGGAATAAGAATGAAACCTGATCTCGCTCATTGTCCTTCCCTGTCTGTATACAAACACTGCCCCCTTATGGGCGTGCACAGATGTGTCCATCCCTGTCTTTATACAAACACTGCCCCCTGGTGAACGTGCACAGATGTGTCCTTCCCTGTCTTTATACAAACACTGCCCCCTGGTGGACAAGCACAGAATCTATTCGTTTTTAACCCTACTCGCACGTCTGGATTTGATGTTTATTCGTCTCCATGTGTCAGCTGTGATGCGGTCTTGCTTAGTCACTAAGCTGAAATCAAGAGACTTTAGCTGTGGCAGCACCGACAGAACATATGACCTGCAAAGGAGATTAAACCAATAAGTAGATACATAATAGACTAATAGATAGATGGACTGATAGAAATATAGATAATATAAAGATATATAGATTGATAATACAATAATAGATAGACAGACAGAGAAAGATAGAGATAAATAGTCTAATAGATATATACAAATACAGATAAATACATAGATGATAGATAGATAGATACTATAGAAGATAGATAGATACTAGATAGATGATAGATAGATACTATAGATGATAGATAGTGATAGATACATGATACATAGATATATAGATAATAGAGATAGATAGATTATACTATAGATGATAGATAATAGATAGATAGATAGATAGATTAACTAAGATGATTAGAGAGATAATATAGATGATAGATAGATAATAGATGATAGATAGATAATGGAAGATAGATAGATAATATGATGATAGATAGATAGATAATAAAGATGATGTAGATAGATTGATAATATAAATGATAGATAGATATATAGATGATAGATAGATAATATAGATGATAGATAGATAATATAGATGATAGATAGATAGATAATATAGATGATAGATAGATACATACATACATACATACATACATAATAGAGATGATAGATAGATAGATAGATAATATAGATGATAGATAGATCGATACTATAGATGATAGATAGATAGATACTATAGATGATAGATAAATAATATAGATGATAGATAGAAGGATAATATAGATGATAGATAGATAGATAATATAGATAGATAAGATAGATAGATAGATAATATAGATGATAGATAGATAGATAGATAGATAGATAGATAATATAGATGATATTATTATTAAAATAGATAGATGATAGAGTACTATAGATAAATAGATAAATAGTCTGATAGATATATACAAATACAGATAAATACATAGATGATAGATAGATACTATAGAAGATAGATAGATACTATAGATGATAGATAGATACTATAGATGATAGATAGATAGATAGATACATAGATACATAGATATATAGATACATAGATAGATAGATAGATATATACTATAGATGATAGATAATAGATAGATAGATAGATAGATACTATAGATGATAGATAGATAATATAGATGATAGATAGATAATAGATGATAGATAGATAATGGAAGATAGATAGATAATATAGATGATAGATAGATAGATAATAAAGATGATAGATAGATTGATAATATAAATGATAGATAGATAATATAGATGATAGATAGATAATATAGATGATAGATTAGATACATACATACATAATAGAGATAGATAGATAGATAATATAGATGATAGATAGATACAACATACATACATACATACATAATAGAGATGATAGATAGATAGATAGATAATATAGATGATAGATAGATCGATACTATAGATGATAGATAGTATAGCTACTATAGATTGATAGTATAGATAATATAGATGATAGATAGATAGGATAATATAGATATATAGATAGATAGATAATATAGATAGATAAGATAGATAGATAGATAATATAGATGATAGATAGATAGATAGATAGATAGATAGATAATATAGATGATATTATTATTAATAGATAGATGCTAGATAGATACTATAGATAATAGATAATATAGATAATAGATAGATAGATAGATACTATAGATGATAGATAGATACTATAGATGATAGATAGATACTATAGATGATAGATAGATAATAGATGATAGATAGATAACAGAAGATAGATAGATAATATAGATGATAGATAGATAATATAGATAATAGAGAGATAGATAGATAGATAGATGATAGCTAATATAGATTATAGATATATACTATAGATGATAGATAGATAGATAGATAGATAATATAGATGATAGATTGATAATATAAATGATAGATAGATAAATATAGATAGATAGATAGATAGATAATATAGATGATAGATAGATAGATAGATACATAATAGAGATGATAGATAGATAATATAGATGATAGATAGATAGATACATAATAGAGATGATAGATAATAGAGATGATAGATAGATAGATAATATAGATGATAGATCGATACTATAGATGATAGATAGATAGATAATATATATGATAGATAATATAGATGATAGATAGATAGATAATATAGATGATAGCTAGATAAATAATATAGATGATAGATAGATAAATAGATAGATAGATAATATAGATGATAGATAGATAAATAGATAGATAGATAATATAGATGATAGATAGATAGATAGATAAATAGATAGATAGATAATATAGATGATAGATAGATAGATAGATAATATAGATGATAGATAGATAAATAGATAGATAATATAGATAATAGATAGATAAATAGATAGATAGATAATATAGATGATAGATAGATAGATAGATAATATAGATAATAGATATATAGATAGATACATAGATAGATAGATAGGCAGACAGCTAGAAAGAGCAGGATTATTCACAATATGTATGTAAATACATTTACAAATTTCTATCACATTTTCCAAACCAAGTAAACAGTTGTAACCCATGAGGGCCGAACATGTTTATAATGTTGATGGGTTAACCCTGTACATTCCTGTGTGTATATATTTATATATATATATATGTATATATATACACTGAGGAAACAAACCATTCCCCATCCTGTCTGACTGTGACAAGTGAATCCAATGAGTGGAAGCAATGAATTGAGTTATCAGCACATCACAAGGCAGGTCAGTAACTGGTGTAAGGCGATAGTAAAGTGGTGGTACTTCATTGCTCTAGAGATTGTAAAGGTTCATACACACGCTCAATTTGTGAGCGAGGAATGGCCCCCGCCCAGATGCACACACACGGACTATTCTCACCCGAAACAGCCGTTCGTCGCGTGTTGCGCTCAAACAAATTTTATGCACAACAAGACTCTTATTTATCAGGAGTGGGCCCTCGCATATGTTGGAGGCAGGGTATTGCTGAACTACCACTCTAGGTACAATGCAGTAAATGGGCGCCAGTGGTTCTTGAACTTAAACATCTTATTTATTACCAGAACAATATTAATGAGGTATTGTAATTAGCACAATGGAGGTGACATCGCATGGCACAGATATCACATAAATACTCAGAAACAAGGGGATCAGAAACAGTATAAATAATAATCAGCCTGTTAGTTCCACCCCAGCTCTCAGGTCACTGTAGTGGAATCTTCTACCCCTATGTCTGGCACTATGTCCCTATTCTTGGGTGGTATACCCTAGGACTCTAGTCCTTACTAAATCTCCTTGTTGGAGCTCAGGCTGCTCACTAGCTACCCTACTCCTGTCTATCACTCCTGGAGTGATCTATAACAGAATCTAATCTCACATTAACTGGGCCTACCTGTTATCTAGGTCTCAGGCTCTTCCTCTCTCCTCTGGGGAAACTGCAAGAAGTAGAAAGAGACTGAGCACATGGCTGCTCTCCCTTTTATAATCTTACACAGTGACACCTACTGCCAGAACAAGAAGACTAAAGGGTAACTCGTTTATACTGGTCAGCAGGTTGTCAATGGCATATAAAGGACAATTATACTTCCTCGCTCCCCTCCTCTTCTGTCCATGAACTGTTCCTAGTACAAGAACCTAAACCACTAAGTCCTCACCCCAGGGTAAGTCTCTGTCTCCAGATATACTTACCGAAACCTCCCCTTACCGCTCCGAGTTCAGCATCTCACAGCTCACCCTGATCGGGCCAATGGGAAGACGAGATTCTTGTAAATTGCATCTTCCCATTGAACAACTGTCCTTTAACGTAGTCAGACTGGAGTGGCGAGGACATTCAGTAAGTATATCTGGAGATAGTGACTGTATCCAGGGGTGAGGACTTAGCGGTTTAGGTGCTTGACCTGGGTACTTTTAAGGGGAAGGCGGTTCTTTTTTGGACTATAATCATCCTTTAAAGCAAGTGACAGTTGTTAACTAAACATCAGGTCCAATACTTCCTAAATCAATGGAAGGAACTTATTGTATCATTTAGCAGCTGTTTATAGGGGAAATGCGAATATGGGCATGTCCAGAGAGACGGGAGATACAATGTAACTGTTTGGACTGTTCTGGGGAACAAACTGAACATGTCTAATCCAGTGGTTAGGGGGGGAGGAGGAGTTAGAAGTGACGTGGGAGATTGACATTTAAGGCTTGGAATTACTTTGAAAGTCATACATTGTTTAAAGGACAACTTTACTGTAAAAATTACCTTTTTAGAAATGAAAAGTACCTGGAACAGGGAGGTAGGACTGATTATTCCCACCTCCCAATATTGTTTTGTTGAGGAGCTACAGCACGTACAGTTTTCATTTGCCAGGTTATTGCCCTGGGCCTTTCTGTATTAAAGATAAGGCTGAAGCATTCAGAAGACCTGGCAGAAGCAGTTTTCTTTCTGCTGCCTCTTCTCATAGAAATAATATTGGGAGGTAGAAAGTATCAATCCTACCCCCCTGCCCCAGGTACTTTTCATTTTTATTAGTGTTTTTTAAAAAAAAAAAAGTAAAAGCACGATAGTTCTTCTTTAATTCAGCAGTCAGGAAAATGTGTTAATATAAATTTGCTTTTCCTCAGTCAGGATAACAGAGACCTGGGAGGAAATACTTACCTATAGCCAGTCTCTCCATTGATTGGGTTGCCGTGCAAGGTGAGACTCTTCAAGTTCGGCAGAGCTGCCAATTTATCCACCTGGGAGAGATGGCTTATGCTGTTACCATGAAGGTTGAGGACACAGAGACTGCGATATGAGGTCAACACCTACAGGAGGAGACACAGGTGTAATGGGACAGGGAATGGAATTTACTGGTTTCATTGAGGAACATGTTCTGGGCCATATTAGTGCCAATTAACTGGGAACAAGCTGTCTAGGCCAAATATCTCTACATGTCTCTCTCTAATACCATAAATAATAATTACATATCAATGTGACAGTTATAATGTTCTAAATGGATAGATTGGGCAATACGTAGTGTATGTTCTCAAACTTTATAATAGTATTGTAAACAATGACCACAGGGAGAGAACTTCCTGAAAATGGGGGTTGAGTCCAAATATTCTTTCCAGGCTTGAGACTATCTTTAAAAACAATTAAGAAGGTCAGGGGCAGGGCTTATGATGCAGCTGATGATGCTCTGCCCCAGCAGTTGGATACAAGTGGGCATGCTCAAGCCAGGGGCTTGCTGGTGATGTGTGTTTGCAGGAAGCACTGCCCTTTATAAGTTTGGAGCATTTTAAAGGTAAGATTGTGCTCTTTATAATAGAGGCCACTTATATGGAGACTACAGTTCCCCATTAATCTGCTTTATACCAGGCAATATCAGGTAAGTTGACAAGGTGTCTATATGATAAGGAACAAACTGTAATTCTATACAACCCAATAGCAGCGACTGCATTGTATACTTACAGAGTCAATGGCGGACAAGTCATTAAAGGACAGGTCTATCCAGGAGAGATTGCTGGGTTCAACCAGGAGTTTATCGACCACATCCCTAAACCCTCTGAGATCCGTTAGGGTGTTATAACTCAGGTTTATAGCTTGGCTCAAGAGCTTTCCATCTTCACAGCGTTTCAATGGCCTTGGACCTAGTCTTGGGTCTTCTAGGAGTATATCTGGGAGGAACAGTCATAAGATTACATTCTATAAGTGTGGATAAAAACAAGTACCAGTGAATGACATTATATTCCCAAACAAGGTGCGGAAAGCATAATTATTATTGTGGATTTATATAGCGCCAACATATTCCGTAGCGCTTTACATTTACATACACTCACATCAGGCCCTGCCCCGAAGAGCTTACAATCCAAGCACATTTGTTTGGCACATACAACCTATCAGTATGTCTTTATGATTGTGGGGGAAACCGGAGTGCCCGGAGGAAACCCACGCAAGCACAGGGAGAACATACAGACTCCTTGCAGATGTGTCCAAGGGTATAGGATGATGCAAGGCATCAGTGCTAGCCAATGAGCCACCGTGCTGCCCATTAAGGGTTTTATTATTTAAAGGGGAAGCAAAGTTAAAAACCATCACCCAAATGGAACCATTAGTGCGTCTTCCAATAGGATGGCCTGATTAGCAAAGGAGAGGATGGGGCTTCCCATCTGTAACACCAGCAGATAATAACCATAGCCAACAGCCACTGCTACATGCAAATGGTACAAAATAAAGTCCTATGGAGATGCCAAACTGATTTCCTACTCACCTTCCACTGAATTGATGCATTTGAATGAGAAATCCGCAGGGGGTCCAGGAAGGGAACCAATCAAACCTCTTCTATTCATGTCTGAGATCTGAGATAATAATGTCTCAATGCTATTGCTCAATCTGCTGTATATCTCTAGGTCTGTGTGCGTGCAATGATTTCTGGGTGATTGCACTGATTTTAATTCCATTCATACAGACCCAGCATTGTGTTTTAATAGGCGTCCCCTGGACTTTCACTGATCTGATCACTTTTCTCTCTGACCGTTGTCAGGATACTACAAACAAACATTTCCAAATCCTTCAATGAGAAACTCCACCCCCTTCATTAACATATTGTCTGAAAGTGACTACCGTAAACATCCTAACACAGGGGAAACTCTATAGGTAGGTCACAAGTTTGTCTCGCCTTCTCTAGAGGGGAATTGGGAAGAAATTTAATTTATTAGGACAAAGGCCACACTATGACAGATATTATTACCGCACTGCGATCTGCCCAATCGGAGTGCGTGCGAAACACAAAAAGACGGTGAATGAATGTTACAAACGTGAATCGCAGCTCAGCGCATGCATTGCACCCACACTGCGATTCTCATGCGCAAACGGAGAAATTATCAATGTGGTCTAGCGCTAAATAGATTCTGGGTTCATTCGTAATGCGTTCCGAAGGAGTAAGGGCTAGGCCACACTAGCGCGGTTTTCGCGCGTTTGCGCACGCGTTTCGCGCTCGCGTTTGCACCCGCGATTTTCGCTAAAATGGAAATCGCGGGAACGCAAAAATTCCCGCGATTTCCGATGCGCATGCGATTGCGCGTCCGTTCGCGTTATGGTAACGCATGCGTTCACCATTTTTGGTGCGTTAACGCATGCGTTTCCATAACGTGAAAAGGCGAAAACGCATGCGCAAAACGCAAGCGCGAAACGCGCAAGAATCGCGCACACAATCGCGTGCGATAACGCTCTCGATTTTGGCCGCGATTCCTGTGCGTTGCAGTGTGGCCTCACCCTAAGGGTGAGGCCACACTGCAACGCACAGGAATCGCGCACAAAAACGCGAGCATTATCGTTACCAAAAGGCGAACGGACGCGCAATCGCATGCGCATCGGAATTTAAATCGCGGGCGCGAGCGCGAAACGCGTGCGCAAACGTGCGAAAAACGCGCTAGTGTGGCCTAGCCCTAAACGTGATGTGACAGAATTTAGTAAATAAAGTGAACTTTACCCTCCTGATCCAATCAATGAATCAGCGTATCGGACAGAAATATTGGATGGTTCATTCGGCGTCTGAATCGGACAAACAAACAGACGCTTCTAAAAAACCATAATCGGTTGCGGCAAACTTTTGGACATGGCTACTTTTGCTGTGACCTTTCGTCCTGGCCGACCGGCCTTGGAAGGATTAGGACAAACAATTGGAAGGTGTGCCACACCAGCCCATTTTAACGTGCAATCCAATGGCGACTGCGATCAGGTTGTTTAACAGGGCACACTATTGCGGGTTGGGGTGCTGTGATTGAACGTGTCTACGAACCTTAAGTCTGCTGGGCCCCCCACAAGATTGGTGGCCAGACCCCCCCCCCAGCGCACGCTTTTTTTAAACAGCTGATCACGCATATGCAGTCAAGTTACACGCAATAAGCTGTTTAAAAGTCCAGTACTGAACCAGCAGTTATGGGCCTGCTGTAAGGTGTGGTACACACAGAACAATTTAAATTTCAAATTACATTATCAGGGAGATTCAATAAAACTTCTTGTCATTAAAAATGGTGCTAATTTTGAACCAACCAATCAGATGTTAGCTTTCAAATGTTAAATAAGATCTGATTGGTTGGGGCAAAATTAGCACCATTTTTAACGATAAGAACTTTTATTGAATCTCCCTGTAAGTTTTCAAAATATTAATGATTTGGTGAGTTTTTTTATTTGCAAAATGATTGGGGTTGAGAGCTAGACCACACATCTTGTTTCTCACACGCTTACAATTGTGTTCTGTATTAAAGGGGACGTACACTGGAAAATTTGTTTTTTTAAACTGCCCATTAGTAAATACTATAATTCATCCCAACTGTCACTGTACCGTTTTTTGGTTGATCTGCCCCCGATTTCATTAGATATCCAATCTGCCTGGCCTGATGTTACTATCATTGAATCAATGTTAAGTCGGTCTACTGTATGCCCAGCATTGGGCTATCATGTGTGCAATAGATGATCAGTCTTAGGCTGGGTACACACAAAGGGACTATTTTTCTCGACCGAGCGAGCGTAACGAGCGAGCACTCGGCTGGGACTAATGTTTCGTGCGACCGATCGTGCGTTCCCATAGGGGCCGTGATTTACTGACACGTCCGATCCAGACCTGTTGGCACCCCCAGTGAATTCTAATATCTTTATAATTTACAGTAGCGGACATATTATTACTAGGGTTACTATACAGGAGTTGCAAAACTCCTGTAAAAAAAAAAAAAAGTTGCAGCCACCTATGCAGTTAAGGTTCGTAGACACGTCAGATCATTTTCTGACAATGTCCCTGACAAAGGTTCAGCGACCGTCTCTGCCAATGACGCCTGTATGTTCGTCAATGATAGTGGATAGTGTTCGTGACGTTTCGGAATATCGCGTGATCTCGAATTTCATTCAATCTTACATCACAGTCTACCGATAATCTGCCGACTATGTACAAACATACGACAGTCGTCAGAACGCAGAACGCATCCGCCAGGCTCGAGAATAGTAGTGGATCGTTGGTCTTGGAAGATTGTTGAAGCTTTATTTCTGCACAAACGTCACGCGATGGGTCGTTCGCCGGCAAATCGTGCAAAGATGATCTGACGTGTGTACGAAGCTTTAGAGTTAGAGTTTTGCACTGTCATGCAATGCGTGTTATGTTGTGTGCGCTGTCACCCTGTGCCCATCTGTGTTATTGGAAACGGAGATGCAATACACAAAGAAAGTCGAGCTCGCGCGTGTTCCAATAACGGATTGAAGTTCATCGCACATAGTAGGAAAACTCCGATAGCGTTGCATTGGCCATGTGAATTGGAAGTGTGATCGAATCGCACAAGTGGGGCCCAGCTCATGTCATGGCACTCTGCCCGATTGTGCCGCAATGTTGCGCAATTAGAGCGCACGGGATCGCATGTCGGGATCGCATGTGCTAAAAAACATGCGCATTGAGGGCTAGGCCACACTAGTATGATTTTGCGCCTGTGATTTTCGCTAACATGGAAATCGCGAACACGAACATTCCTCCGACTTCCTATGCACATGCGATTGTGCGTCCTTTCGCTTTTGCGTTCAAGCATTTTTTTGCGCAATTGAATGCGTCTTCTCTTTAAAAATAGCGGAATAGCGATTTGGTGCGTTTTGTGCCCTAACATGCACCGCTCTGCGTTTCTCATAGCCGATCGTGATTGGAGGCGTGTGTGTGTGTGTGGCCTTTAGACAATCTGATTGGCTGCGGAGTGTTAATTCCCAGTGGGGTAATATTAAAGTCCATACAATGTGTTTACACCATGTCGGGCCCTGGGTAGGATAGATGGACGGACGGTGCTGCCACTGACAGGGTTAAACTGGAGGGTTCCTATAGGGTGAAGGGCTCAGCCAATCACAATAAACCGGTTACCAGCTGAGGGAGAGTCACCGGTCATGTGATCTGTCAGTCATGTGACACCCCCAGGCCTTACACAGCAGATTCTGTACTGGGGGGCGGGGCCTGGGCTGCTGATTTAACCCCATAGACAGGGGATCTCCGTCTCATTCATTGCCTGTCACCATGTCTGAGCTGTCTGCTCTGTTCCAGCACATTGACAAGAGCCAGGACCTGTATGTGCAGGTAAGTAGTGACCCCAGCACACACTGTCATGGAGTTCATACATGTTATGCTAGTTATAGTTTCCACCAATCACTGGGTGATAGGGCAACCAGGGAACTACAACTCCTCTACAACCACTAAGGAATGCTGGGAGTTGTAGTTTTCAAAACATCTGGAGGGATAAGAGAAAGCAACCAGTAGCCCTTCAGAAAACTACAACTCCCATCATCCGCTAAACCCTACCAGTACCGAGGCACCCAGGATATGAGGAGTTGTAGTTTTCTGAAGGGCTACTGACTGCTTGTTCTGATGGGACCCTATGGTGGGAATGACCATATGGAGGGAGAACCTGGGCTCCGTAGGGTTAAACAATGAACACCGAGCCCCCTATTGTATCTGTATACAGACTGTTCACTCCTGATAGTCAATGGGTTAAATCTTAACGTACGTCCATTTGGTTGCACAACATGTAAGAAATATTCACACTATACACACACACACTGATACACTCACACACACTGATACACTCACACACACTGATAGACACGCACACACACACACTGATGCACACAAACACTGATAGACACACACACACACACACAACCGACTGAATACCCAAGGGTCAAAGTTAAGTGCTATTTGTTATAACGTTGTGCAGCAAATTTGAAACCTCATACTGAGTAAAGTTCACTAGGCTCCAGATACTGACAAATTAGTGATGTGCCATCTCTGTACCTGTTTATCGCAATGCCAGCACACACGAAGCATGTAAAATGCAATTGGTACTACAGCAGCTGTTGCAGAACAGTATGGATCTATAGTGTACCCTTTGCAGAGGTAATTGTCATAGGTGATTGGTTACCCTGCTAGTATTTACATTTTGTATTTACATAATCACGCAGTGTGCAACTCATTATCTCTAAATGAATGAATTGAGAATCGGGTTTGGACTGCTACACAGCGCAGGTAAACATCACCTGACCTGATATTTTGTCACATGGGTACATAGTGCTGTACATTATAACAGGGTATACAGACATGGGTACATAGTGCTGTACATTTACCAGGTATACCGACATGGATACATAGTGGGCTGTGACATTATAACAGGGTTATCATAACATGGGTACATAGCTCTGTACTTATAACGTGTAATCAGACAGGAATACATAGCGCGGTACTTATACAGGGTATCCCGAAGACATGGGTTCATAGCGCTGTAACAGTTAAACAGGGTATACAGACATGGGTCCATAGCCTGTACAAAATTATAACAGGGTATACAGACAGTGGGTACATCGCGCTGTACTTATAACAGGTATACAGACATGGGTACATAGTGGCTGTACATTATAAACAGGGTATACAGACATGGTACATGATGCTGACTAATAACATGGTATACCGACATGGGTACATAAGCTGCTGTACATTATACGGGTATACAGACATGGGATACATAGTTCTGTAACATTATAACAGGGTATACACATGGATACATAGTGCTGTACATTATAACATAGGTATACACGAATGGGTACATGGCTGTACAGTAATAACATGGTATACATGACTGGGTACATAGTGCTGTACATTAAACGGTATACAAAGAACATGGGGTACATAGTGCTGTACATTATAACCGGGTATACAACATGGGTAGCATAGTTCTGGTCATTATAATCAGGTTACAGAACATGATACATACGCTGTACATTATAAACGGTATACAGACATGGATACATACAAGGGACGTGTTAAACACAACATTAACACAGGGTATAAAGACCTTGGGAACATAGTGCTGTACATTATAAAAGGGTATACAGACATGGATACATAGGCTTACTTATAAACGGGTAAACAGACATGGGACCATAGGCGTAACATTATAACCAGGTATCAGACATGGTACATAGTGGCTGTAACATTATAACAAAGGGCTATAACAGCAATGGGTAATATGAGCTGTACATTATAACAGGTAGACACGACCATGGGTACATAGTGCTGTACATTATAATCAGGTTATACAGACATGGTACATAGTGCTGTAATAATTATCAGGGTCTACAGCGGGATACATAGCGCTGTACATTATAACCGGGTATACAGACATGGGTACATGTTCTGTACATTATACAGGTATACAACATGGATACATAGCGCTGTACATTATAAACAGGTGTCTACAGACATGGGTACATAGTCTGTACATTATAACAGGGTATACAGACATGGATCCATAAGCGCCTGTACATTATCACAGGTTATACGACATGGTTACATAGTCTGTACATTCTAACAGGGTATACGACATGGGTAACATAGTGCTGTCATTTAAGGTATACAGACCTGGATACTAGTGCTGTAACATTATAAACAAGGGTATACGATACATGGGTACATCGTGCTGGGTACATTTAACGGTAATACAGACATGGAATCCAATAGTGCTGTAGACAGTATCAGGGTATAACAGACATGGGTACATAGTGTGCTGTATTATAACGGGATACAGAATGGGTACATGCGCTGTACATTATAACAGGTTATATCAGACATGGGTACAATAGTGCTGTACATTTAACAAGGGTATACAGACATGGGTAAATATTGCTGTATGCATTATAACCGGGTATAACAGACATGGGTACTAGTGCGTACATTATAACAGGTTACAGACAGGGTACATAGTTCTGTCTTATAACGGTATAACAGAACATGGATTACATAGTGCTGTACATTAGAACGGGTATACATACATGGGTCCATAGCGCTGTACATTATAAAACAGGGTATACAGCCATGTCGGTACATAGCGCCTGTACATTATAACAGGGTTTCAGCAGACATGGTACATAGTGCTGTGAAACAGTATACAGGTATACATACATGGGTACATAGCCTGGACATTTAACAGTGTATAACAGACATGTGTCCATAGTGCTGTACATTATCACTTTATACAGACATGGATACATAGTGCTGTACATTAATAACAGGTATACAGACTGGGTACCTAGTGCTGTACATTATACAAACAGGGGTATACAGACTTTGGTACATCGCGCGTCATTTATAACAGGTATACCTACTGGGACATAGTGCTGTACATTATTACAGGTATACAGACTGGGTACATATGCTGTACATTATAACAGGGTTAAATACCGACATGGGTACATAGTGCTGTACATTATAACAGGGTTATACAGACATGTGTGTACATCGTGCTGTACATTATAAACGGTTATCGACATGGTACATAGTCTGTACATTATAACAGGGTATACAGACATGGGTACAGAGCGTGGTACATTATAATTGGTATACAGACTGGTACATATTCTGTACCTTATCACAGGGTATACAGACATGGGTAACATAGTGCTGTTACATTAATACAGGGTATACAGACATGGGTAACATAGTGGCTGTACATTATAACCGGGTAATACAACTGGGTAATAGTGCTGACATTTATAACAGGGTATACAGACCCCTGGTACATAGTGCCTGTTATTATCAGGGTATCCAGCACATGATACATAGCGCTGTAACATTATAACAGGGTATAATACAGACATGGGTACCTAGTGGCTGTACAGTTTATAACGGTATACAGACCTGGTAACATAGTGCTGTAACATTATAACAGGGTATACAGACCTGGAT
This sequence comes from Hymenochirus boettgeri, assembly GCA_019447015.1. NCBI lineage: Eukaryota > Metazoa > Chordata > Amphibia > Anura > Pipidae > Hymenochirus > Hymenochirus boettgeri. The sequence continues at coordinate 29,518 of JAACNH010000171.1, read as the reverse complement.
ACATAGCGCTGTACATTAAACAGGTAATTACAGACATGGGTAATACCTATGGCTGTACATTATAACAGGGTATACAGACATGGATACATAGCGCTGTACTTATAACAGGGTATACCAGACATGGGTACATAGGCTGTACATTATAACAGGGTACAGCAATGGGTACATAGGCTGTACTTATAACGGTAAATACAGGACATGGAATACATAGTGCTGTACAGTATACAGTGGATACAAACCTGTGGTAACATATTGTCTGTACATTATAACAGGTTAACACCATGGGTACATATGCTTGTACATTAAACAGGGTATACAGACATGGTACTAGTGGGCTGGACATTATAACAAGGGTATACAGACATGGATTACGTAGTGCTGTAACATTATAAAGGGTAATACAGACATGGGTACATAGCGCTGTACATTATAACAGGGTTAATACAGACATGGTACATAGTGCTGTACATTATAAACGGTATACCAGACATGGGTTACATGTGCTGTACCTTATAACAGGGTTACAGACATGGGTACATAGTGTGGCTGTACATTATAACATGGGGATACAACATGGGTACATAGTGCTGTATATTATAAACAGGGTATACAGACATGGATCATTAGTGCTGACAGGATAAGCAGGGTATACAGACATGGTGAAACATAGTGCCTGTTAATATAATAGCGGTATACAGACATGGTAACATAGTTGCTGGTACATTAACGGGATACAGACATGGGTACATAGTGCGTACATTATAACAGGGTTATACAGACAGGGTACATAGTGCTGTACATTAACAGGGTTATACAGACTGGGTACATAGTGCTGTACATTATATAACGGGTATACAGACTGGATACATAGTGCTTGTACATTATAACGGTATACAGACATGGAGTACATAGTGCTGTACATTATAACAGGGTATACAGAACATGGGTACATAGTCTGTACATTATAACGGTTACGACATGGGACATGTGCTGACATTATAAGAGTGTATACAGACATGGGTACATGTTCGTACATTATACAGGGTATACAGACATGGATACATAGCGCTGTACATTATAAACAGGGTATACAGACCATGGGTACATAGCGCGGTACATTATAACCTGTTACGACATGGGTACCATAGATGCTGTACATTATAACAGGGTATACAGACATGGGTACATAGTGCTGACATTATACGGGTATCAGACTGGGTCTTAGGCTGTAATTATACAGGGTATACAGACATGGGTACATAGAGCTGTACATTATAAGCATATATATAACATACATATATATGTAGATGGATGACTAATAAGTGGGACATGACACATAAGCGGTTACCATGATGCCTTATTTCGGTTCGATCGACAGATATTTCAGCGTATAGCATGTATAGGTAGTTCAGCGTATATGTATGGTAGTTTTCACAGCGTATATGTATTGGTAAGTTCAGCGTAAAGTGATGGTAGTTCAGCGTATATGTATGGTAGTTCAGCGTATATGTATGGGGTAGTTTCAGCGTAGTAGTATGGTAGTTCAGCGTAATATGTATGTAGTTCAGCGTATATGTATGTAGTTCAGCGTATATGTATGAGTACGTTTAGCGTTATATGTATGAATGGTTCAGCGTATGGGTCGATCGGACGAATTATTGCATTCGTTTTCGGTCATGTCCGACTGACCGTTTGTCGGTCCTCTTTGTGACTGCACGATTTGGTCGCGGTAACTGTCGGACGCGGCTGCTTTTGCCTCGACGGACAGTCTTCCTCCTGGCCGACCGTCGAAAGTATTGAACGGGTCAGGAGGAGAAATCGCTCGGTGTGGTACCCAGCTTTAGGGGGTCGTTTACCCACTTTAGGGGTGTGGTCCCAAAAAGTTTCCAATCTAGTAGTGAATGTGATTTCTGACAAGACCAATCGTTTCCAATAACTGATCAGACATGTGAACAAATCCAAATAACGTTGGTGTACCACTTTAATAACAGCTGACGTCTATCAATGGATATGTTGCATTGGTACATTTATTGGCCCACGATTGGCATGTCTGTAACAAGGTTACTTGTCACAAGGCTTAAGGCTAATTTGTGTGGTAAACCTATTAATTGCTGCAGCCATGTTAATTCTGTTTCACTTCATATGCCCTTGTTAAAATAAATCTGTTTAGTTCCCTTATCCCTATTTCTTTTTATTTTACCCTTTGGTAAAGCCAGACTGTGCCATAGATCGGCCTGAATGTTAGGGCGTTCTCTTCATCCCCATAGAGACTGGCGAATGGGTAGCGATCCAGAGTTTATCCCCTGGCCGGAGAAAAGAGGGAAATTAGGAGGAGGATGGAAGTCGCTACCAGAGATTGAGCGTCTCGGGGGACAGTCGAACTGTGGATATCGGTAAACAGAAGGTAGAAAGTCCAGTTTATGAGTGTAAATTGTCAAACCACAAGCAGTTATAATGTGTGTCTATGGACCGAGAAAATAACCCCATCACCTTGTCGGCCTATAGATGGGCATGGGCAACAATAGGGTGAATTAACCATATTAACCGTGAAGGGACTGTAGTTACATTAAGTACCTACGTTTTCTCACAGAGATCTATAAAGTCCTTGGTCAGAAAGTAATGTAAAGGTAAATGTATGCTAAACCGTTAAACTGTAACTAATAAACCTTCATATTTTTTTTAATAAAATAGATAAACTTATTAAAATAACTACCAGAGTTAAATCAAACCATGCGTCTTTTACTTTCCTGGAGTCACATCTCTGTTTGCAGTCTCATGAGAAAATTATATTGTAGAGAATGTTCTAACTTCCTGCTTCCAGTAGCTTGAGTGACATCATCATGACCTCTGCTCCTCCCCTGTCCCCTGGTCTGAGCACGCTCACTTTAGATTTAAGCTGTTTAAATACAGGACTTCACAGATCTAAAATGAATAGATTGAGTGGTGTATAATAAAATAATCTGTCATTAACAGTAGCCGGCATCCTGTCCTTTATCCTTTCCCAAAGATACTTCAGCAGCCTTTTCATCTTCCAATCTGTTTACTGGATAGCTGCTTGTAAATCAGGTGCACAGTCCCATTTGTGTGGATAAACCCCTAATCTAGAGAATTATCAGTGTCTAACTCAGCCAAGAACGTGTTGTGTTTCTATTTATGATCCAATAATTCCCAGTACCTTGGCTAAGAAATGTTTTGTGAAACAACCGTATGGAGCAGAATATAAGAACAATATTATAAAATATAGTTGTGGTTTTACCCCCCTTCGGGCCAGGGTCTAAGACGCTCTTCCAAAAAGCTCTCCTTCCCTTGGATAGACCCCAGACCGAGGTGGAGCTTGGACATATTGTATGGAAGATCCCCATGACGGGACACTAGACAGATAATTTAGTTTTCCTTGTTTTTCTCTCCCCCTAGCTCCATGATGGGACAGAAATCCCTTTGCCTCCTAGTATCCTGTGGAAACTTGGATCGGACCCTGGAGAAAAACGGTCTGCGTGTACGGGCACTTGGATGTCCGCCAGCAGCTCTAGAAGACGTGTGGGACAGCGAGCCCTTTGTACTGAATGAGGAGATGTGAGTCCAGAATATGAATGAAATCCACGTGGATTGTAGAAAGGGGAACTAAGTGTCTAAATGTAACGAGGACGTAGTCCAATCTCCTAAATTGTTTCCTCCTCATTCTTTTTAATAACCGAAACGATCACGGCGTATTGTCTCCTATTATTACAAAACACACTTAACATGTGTAATAACAATGTTATTAACACCCGTTTATAGCGCGGTTCATATAAGGAAAGCCCATTCATAAATTAGTGTTAACTGTAATAATGACAGCTCCTCATAGTAATCCGATTCCAGTAAGGAGTGTGGCAGGGTAAGTAATATTCATTGCTAATTATATTCTTATAATAACCGTTTCGAATAGAGCGCAGGAAACCGTATTTTTTATTTCCTCCTGTAGCCGACGACGTTATTTCTTGTCTTACGCATTTATTTGTTTCTTTGTTACTTGGGTAACCACAGTGTTGGTGTGAAGCTGATAAACATCTGTTTCTGACTACAACTCCCTAATCCTCTAGGTGTTAACGGATGCAACTTTAAAAATGGCCTTCACTTAGACAAGAAGGATAAACGCTTTGTGTGACAATTGGAGATTTTTCCTTCCACCTGCTAAATCAGGGTCATTTATGGCAGGCCGGATTTCTCCCATATTCCCGCTCTCTGCTTATCAGGATAGATTAGGCTGGTTACAGGTGGTTCAGTGTTGCGAGCTTTGGAAGTTTTATCGTCCTTTCTACTGATTCAGCAAAATACATCTGACAGAGCGACAACTCGCCTCATGGTCTGTCACATGATCTAATCCATTCCTTCGAAATAAGTCACATGGTCACATCTTCATTACACCACTTTTTACCAGGTGAGCGCCAACACACACACACGCAGTGGGACAGCGCCCGCGCGCCAGTGGGACCCGCCGTGTGTTGTGTGTTGCGCTTCACCTTGGTAAAAAGTTGTGTAATGAAAGATGTGACCATGTGACTTATTTCGGAGGCATGGATCTAATCATGTGACGACAATGAGGCGATTTGTCCGCTCTGTCAGATGTATTTTTGCTTTCTCCTCCTTGTCGAATCGTGAAGGGCCATTTTAAGTTGCACCCATTCACAGCTCTAGATGAATCATGGGGTTGTAGTTCAGAACAGATGTTATCATCTTCAACACACACACTGTGGTTACAAGTTACAAAGAAAATAAATTGTGCGCACGCGCGCAGTGGCACGCCGCAGTGGGCGCACACACCCACGCAGTGGGACACGCCAGTGAACGCACACGCAGTGGGTAGGTTGACTTCCTATAGCTATTAACAAGAGCACCGTTGCTGCCTGCTCCAGAACCACTGCGGTTGGGAGACAATCTTGTCCCTTCACAGAGAACACCGTCCTGTGTGATTGAGACATAAAGACCCCAGGATTCCAATATGGAAGGAGGTTCAATTTCAATGGGGTTTGTTTTTCCTCGGTAAGCTTTATGGCAGAGGGTCCTCTCCTATGACCAAGGCCCGTGCTCGCGTGGTTAAACAGTATAGAAGCTTATCAACATCTAACCCGGTAACTCTATGTCTGCAGTATTAATCCGGATAGGCCGGTAACCATGACACTGGGTAAAAATAAAGCTGGCAATTCTGGCCCTCCTGGGTTTGGCCGCCTTAAAACTTCCCAAAGTGATAGTTCTCCAGGGGCCTGTTGTGGATGCCACCTGCCAGTTTTCCCTCCTTCTGCAGCAGCCAATCAGATTTAGTTTCTAGTTCACTGACAGTAAGATAACATGTAAATTGGTTTTGGTAACATTCATAACACAGGCTACAGAATATTCAGAAGGGTTAAGGTGGCCAACATCACTTTTTGAAGCCTTTGACAACTGTGGGCTTACTGGTGGGTTTCTGGTAGTTCTAGGCCTACTGTTTCTTGATTTCCTTTCCGGGTCTTCTCCAGAACTGCCCGGCACCTGAAGTTGTGTCTGGAGGGAAGGGAAGAGTCCTGCTCGGAAGGGTTGGATGATCTTGATCTCGCAGAAGGACACGGTCTGCAAGGACGTGGACTATGTCTGTATCTCCGTAACTCCTGGCTTTGAAAAAATAAAACCCTGCATCACCTACGGTCCCTGCGCGGTATCTGCTACGTTTTTTCTGAAGTAAGTCCATGTGACATGTGTGTAATAAACATATGTGTGTCATTTATGGTACTTATTGTTCAAGTTCTCTCTTTAGATTGAATGTAGCTGTAAGGAGTCTCTCGGTGGGGTGTACGGAGGCCCTCCGTTCATGAAAGCAAATGACCCGCGATTCTCCAGCGCTGAATGGGGTACGAACCCAACAAGGTATTGTATTCTGTCACATTAATACCTGTCCATGAATTGTACACTGAAAAAAACATTTTTGCCCCATTTTTAATCTATAAATGATACATATAGTAGCACGGATGTGTTTGTGTGGCGGCAATTGACTTTCAATCCATTTACTTATTTTTGCACAAGCTTGGTCCCCTCAGTGTCCCCAGCCCCCTGCCAGACTATTTGACTCTATTTTAAGGGCAAGCATGCCTCCCGTAATCCCTATGAGGCAGCATTGGGAAAGGGAATTTCCCACCATGCAGTTCACTTACCAACTTTCACCATTCCCGCTGCAGCAAAACTACGTAACCGAAGAGTTTTTTAATGAGACTAAGGCACTTGATGACAGCTGAAAATCTAAGAGGTTTTTAATTGGGATATACTAAAGAAATAGGGGCCGATGAACACATAAATGTTACGGTATAGTGGGGAAGAGTTAAGTTTCCAGGCATGGGCAATTTAAAAAACAATTTTCCCCAGTGTACATAATGCCTCCTCTGTAATATGGACTTTAACTCCCATGTGATAAGACGGCTCATGTCAAGTTGACTAGCAAAGGACACGCGTCTATTCCCATCATTCTCTACTATTGATACAGCCAGGGTGGATTTAGACAGAGAAAACTAGGCAATTGCCCAGGCCCCTAACCACTTGTCCTGGTGGCAGGTCTACATCAGACCTTTAAATGGCAGACCTCCCCAAAAGCAATGTGCCGTTTAACTTACTTTAGTACAGACACTATAATCATGGTCACTATTCCCTATATTAAATGACCCTATATCAATGGTCACTATTCCCTATAATTTAATGACACTATATCATTATCACTATTCCCTATATTAAATGACAACTATATCATGAGCTCTATTCCCTATATTAATGCACTATATCATGGTCCCTATGCCCTCTTTAATGACTCCTATATCATGGTCACTATTCTCCTATAGTAAATGAACACTATTTTCCATGGTACTTATTCCTAAATTAATGACACTTAAATCATGGGTCACTATTCCCTATATTAAATGACACTATATCATGTCACTATTCCCTATCTTAAATGACACTATTCATGTCACTATTACCCTATATTAAATGACACTATATCAGTCACCATTCCCTAATATTAAATGACACTAATCATGTCCACCATTCCCTGATTAAATGAAACTGACACTATATCTGTCACCATTCCCTATATTAAATGACACTATATCATGGTCGCTAATTCCTATATTAAATGTCCTATAATCACGGTCCACTATTCCTATATTAAATGACCTATATCACGGTCACTATTCCCCTATATTTAAATGACCACTATATCAGGTCACTATTCCCTCTATTAAATTACACTATATCACGTTCACTATCCCCTATCTTAAAATGACACTATATCACGGTCACTATTCCCTATATAAATGACAACATATCACCGGTCCATCTTCCTATATTAAATGACTCTATATCATTGTCACTATTCCTTAGTAAATGACACTATATCAGGTCACTATTCCCTATATTAAATGACACGATATCATGATCACTAGGTTTCCCTACTATTAAATGACACTTATATCAACGGTTCATCTTCCCTATATTACATGACACGATAATCACGGTCACTATTCCTATATAAATGACACTATCTCACGGTCACTATTCCCGATATTAACTGACCTATATCAACGGTCACTCTTCCTATCTTAAATGACACTATATCACGGTCCACCTATTCCCTATTAAATGACCATATATCCCGGTCACTCTTCCCTATATTAAATGACCTCGATATCATGGTCACTAGTCCCTATATTAAATGACCACTATATCAATGGTCACTATTCCCTATATTAACTGACAACTATATCATGATCCACTATTCCTATATTAAATGGACTCTATATCATGGTCACTATTCCCTATATTAGATGACTCATACATGATCACTATTTTCCCTATATTAAATGACACGATATCACGGTCACTCTTCCTATATTTAAATGACTCTATATCATGCATGGGTCCACTATTCCTATATTAAATGACACTATAGCATTGTCACTAACACATTCCCTAATTAAATGACCTCTCATATCATGATCCACTATTCCCTATTTAAATGAACACTATATCCAATCACGGTCCACTCTTCCCTATTTAATGACCTCTATATCTTGTCCCTATTCCCTATATTAATGACACGATATCATGGTCACATTCCTATAATTAAATGACACTATATCCCGGTCATATTCCCTATAATTAATGACACTATAATCACGGTCCACTCTGTCCCTATATTAAATGACTCTATATCATGGTCAATAATTCCCTATATTAAATGACACTATATCATGGCCACTATTCCCTATCATAAATGACACTAATATCCTATCATATTCCCATAGTAAATGACACTATATCATGGTCACTATTCCCTATATTAATGACACTATATCATGATCACTATTCCCTATATTAAATGACAACTAATCATGTCACTATTCCCTATATTAATTGACCCTATATCATTGTCACTATTTCCCTATCTTAAGCGACATATATCCGATCACTATCCCTAGATTAAATGACACTATATCACGTCACTATTCCTATATTCAATGACCTATATCACGGTCACTCTTCCTATATTAACTGACACTATATCACGGTCACTATCCCTATATTAAATACACTAGTGATCACGGTCACCTATTCCCTATATTTAATTACACTATATCGTGGTCACTGTTAGGATCCTTACACACCCGTGATCCAGCCCGCGGCTCCCAGCTTACTTCCTGGTAATGGCCGTCGGTCAAGGCCATGAAATGACATACAAGCCAAGGGCTGACGGCCATTGCTGAACGAGCCCCCTAACCACTACCCACCTCCTTCTATCCTTCCTATTTCCCAGTTTCTCCTTCCATTTTATTAGGGATGGCGGTCCCCTGTAATGCTACTTCTAACCCATCGTCCTCCACATCTTCACCTAAAATGGCAAATCTGTTGGGATCGACAGCTGGGAAGAAGGCGCCCCTATTCCTTCCGTCCCCTACTTCCCCTGGTGACCCTTACAATCTATCTTCCTTTACCACCTTATCTGCCCCATCCTCCAACCTCCCGTTTTACTGGCCCTGCCAGTACCTGCATTCCCCCAGATTGCCAAGCCCTGCAATGCTGCAAGTTTCCCCTTTATATTCTGGCCTCAGATTCCAATGGTCAACCCACTCACATCTGACACATACTAGGTCCCTTGGTGGGGGTTGGCTCCAAGATCCCATACATGTGGCAGGAATGCACATTGCGTGTCCCCAACAAAACGTCCCTACTAAAAACCGCCATACAACCGCTACAGCATCTTGTGTTACACCCTTTTGTTTTTGTCATGCCCCAATGTCCCCCTTAAAAACAGGAACCCCCCATTTAAAACACAATCAACACTTTAAATGAATCGCTCCGAGATACATATCTCTCTGCAGACAGACAGTGCTCATTGCAATTAAACCAATTAGCTACCCCCCCCCATCCAATCGGATCGGAAAGCAAAAAAATACTTTTCTTTTGTATCTTACCAGCCCCCACCCACAGGTACCAATGCAGCTAGAAAACACCTTATTCCAGGAGTAGGAGCTTAAAATGAAATTGATTGTATTTACTGACCAACTCGGTCACACTCCAAGAAATAAGACCCGTGTTTAACACTTAAAACTGTGTCCGAGGGAGGCATGATCTGAGCTGTAACATGTTGGCTGTCCAGGAAACAAATTCAAGCTTCTTGTGATTGTCTGCATACCCTTAGCTGAGTGTTTACATGGGTACATAGTGCTGTACATTATAACAGGGTATACAGACATGGATACATAGTTCTGTACATTATAACAGGGTATACAGACATGGATACATAGTGCTGTACATTATAATAGGGTATACAGACATGGGTACATAGTGCTGTACATTATAACAGGGTATACAGACATGGGTACATAGTGCTGTACATTATAACAGGGTATACAGACATGGGTACATAGTTCTGTACATTATATCAGGGTATACAGACATGGATACATAGCGCTGTACATTATAACGGTATACAGACATGGATACATAGCGCTGTACATTATAACAGGGTATACAGACATGGGTACATAGTGCTGTACATTATAACAGGGTATACAGACATGGGTACATAGAGCTGTACATTATAACAGGGTATACAGACATGGGTACATAGTGCTGTACATTATATCAGGGTATACAGACATGGGTACATAGAGCTGTACATTATAACATATATATACATACATATATATGTAGATGAAGGATGACTAATAAGTGTGACATGACACATTAAGCTGGGTACACATGATGCCTTATTTCGGTTCGATCGACAGATATTTCAGCGTATATGTATGTTCAGCGTATATGTATGGTAGTTCAGGGGTACATAGTGCTGTACATTATAACAGGGTATACAGACATGGGTACTAGTGCTGTACATTATAACAGGGTAACAGACATGTACATAGTCTGTACATTATATCAGGTACGACTGGATACTAGCGCGGTACATTATAACGGTATACAGACATGGATACATAGCGCTGTACATTATAACAGGGTATACAGACATGGGTACATAGTGCTGTCATTATAATAGGGTTATACAGACATGGGTACATAGTGCTGTACATTATAACCGGGTATACAGACATGGATACATGCGCTGTACATTATAACAGGGTATACAGACATGGGTACATAGTGCTGTACATTATAACAGGGTATACAGACATGGGTACATGAGCTGTACATTATAACAGGGTATACAGACATGGGTTACATAGTGCTGTACATTATATCAGGGTATACAGACATGGGTACATAGAGCTGTACATTATAACATATATATACATACATATATATGTAGATGAAGGATGACTATAAGTGTGACTGACACATTAACTGGTACACATGATGCCTTATTTCGGTTCTATCGACAGATATTTCAGCGTATATGTATGTTTCAGCGTATATGTAGTTTAGTATGTAGTAGTTCAGCGTATATGTATGGTCAGTTCAGCGTATATGTAATGGTATGTTCAGCGAAGTATATTACGGTGTAGCGTATATTATGGTAGTTCAGCGTATAGTATGGTAGTTCAGCGTATATGTATGGTAGTTCATCGTATAT
>JAACNH010000171.1:0-18280 GCA_019447015.1 Hymenochirus boettgeri | reverse complement strand
GTATGGTAGTTCAGCGTATATGTATGATAGTTCAGCGTATATGTATGATAGTTCAGCGTATATGTATGATAGTTCAGCGTATGGGTCGATCGGACCGAAATTATTGCATTCGTTTTCGGTCATGTCCGACTGACCGTTTGTCGGTCCTCTTTGGACTGCACGATTGGTCGCGGTAACTGTCGGACGCGGCTGCTTTTGCCTCGACGGACAGTGCTTCCTCCTGGCCGACCGGTCGAAAGTATTGAACATTGGGTCGGGAGGAGAAATCGCTCGGTGTGTACCCAGCTTTAGGGGTGTGTACCCAGCTTTAGGGGTGTGGTCCCAAATAAGTTTCCAATCTAGTAGTGAATGTGTATGGTAGTTCAGCGTATATGTATGATAGTTCAGCGTATATGTATGATAGTTCAGCGTATATGTATGATAGTTCAGCGTATGGGTCGATCGGACCGAAATTATTGCATTCGTTTTCGGTCATGTCCGACTGACCGTTTGTCGGTCCTCTTTGGACTGCACGATTGGTCGCGGTAACTGTCGGACGCGGCTGCTTTTGCCTCGACGGACAGTGCTTCCTCCTGGCCGACCGGTCGAAAGTATTGAACATTGGGTCGGGAGGAGAAATCGCTCGGTGTGTACCCAGCTTTAGGGGTGTGTACCCAGCTTTAGGGGTGTGGTCCCAAATAAGTTTCCAATCTAGTAGTGAATGTGGGTACATAGTGCTGTACATTATAACAGGGTATACAGACATGGGTACATAGTGCTGTACATTTAACAGGGTATACAGACATGTACATAGTCTGTACATTATATCAGGGTACAGACTGGATACATAGCGCGGTACATTATAACGGTATACAGACATGGATACATAGCGCTGTACATTATAACAGGGTATACAGACATGGGTACATAGTGCTGTACATTATAATAGGGTATACAGACATGGGTACATAGTGCTGTACATTATAACCGGGTATACAGACATGGATACATAGCGCTGTACATTATAACAGGGTATACAGACATGGGTACATAGTGCTGTACATTATAACAGGGTATACAGACATGGGTACATAGAGCTGTACATTATAACAGGGTATACAGACATGGGTTACATAGTGCTGTACATTATATCAGGGTATACAGACATGGGTACTAGAGCTGTACATTATAACATATATATACATACATATATATGTAGATGAAGGATGACTATAAGTGTGACTGACACATTAACTGGGTACACATGATGCCTTATTTCGGTTCATCGACAGATATTTCAGCGTATATGTATGTTCAGCGTATATGTATGGTAGTTCAGCGTATATGTATGGTAGTTCACGTATGTTGGTAGTTCAGCGTATATAGTGAGGTATTTAGGTAGTTCAGCGTATAGTATGTATTCAGCGTATATGTTGGTAGTTCACGTATATGTATGGTAGTTCAGCGTATATGTATGATAGTTCGCGTATATGTATGGTAGTTCAGCGTATAGTATGGTTCAGTTCAGCGTATATTATTGGTAGTATCAGCGTTATGTATGTAGTTCAGCGTATATGTAGGTAGTTCAGCGTAAGTATGAATAGTTCAGCGTATGGTCGACGACTGAAATTTATTCATTCGTTTCGGTCATGTCCACTGACCGTTTGTCGGTCCTCTTTGGACGCACGATTGGTCGCGGTGACTGTCGGACGCGGCTGCTTTGGCTCGACGGACAGTCCTTCCTCCTGGCCGACCGGTCGAAAGTATTGAACGTGGGTCAGGAGGAAGAAATCGCTCGGTGTGTTACCCAGCGTCTTTAGGGGTTGTACCCAGCTTTAGGGGGTGGTCCCCACTTTATGGGGTGTGTACACAACTTAGGGGTGTGGTCCCAAATAAGTTTCCAATCTAGTAGTGAATGTGATTTCTGACAAGACCAATCGTTTCCAAATAACTGATCAGACATGTGAACAAATCCAAATAACGTTGTGTACCACTTTAATAACAGCTGACGTCTATCAATGGATATGTTGATTGGTACATTTATTGGCCCACGATTGGCATGTCTGTAACAAGTGTTACTTGTCTACAAGGCTTAAGGCTAATTTGTGTGGGTAAACCTATTAAATTGCTGCAGCCATGTTAATTCTGTTCACTTCATATGCCCCTTGTTAAAATAAATCTGTTCTAGTTCCCCTTTATCACTATTTCTTTTTATTTTACCCTTTGGTAAAGCCAGACTGTGGCCATAGATCTGCCTGAATGTTAATGGCGTTTCTCTTCATCCCCATAGAGACTGGCGGAATGGGTAGCGATCCAGAGTGTATCCGCCTGGCCGGAGAAAAGAGGGGAAATTAGGAGGATGATGGAAGTCGCTACCAAGGAGATTGAGCGTCTCGGGGGGACAGTCGAACTGGTGGATATCGGTAAACAGAAGGTAGAAAGTCCAAGTTACTATGAGTGTAAACTTGTCAAACCACAAGCAGTTAATAATGTGTGTCTATGGACCTGAGAAAATAACCCCCATCACCTGTCGGCCTATAGAATGCGATGGGGCAACAATAGGGTGAATTAACCCATATTAACGTGAAGGGACTGTAAGTTACATTAAAGTACCTACAGGTTCTCACAAAGATCTATAAAGTCCTTGGTCAGAAAGTAATGTAAAGGGTAAATGTATGCTAAAACGTTAAACTGTAACTAATAAACCTTCATATTTTTTTTAATAAATAGGATAAACTTATTAAAATAACCTACAGAGTTAAATCAAACCATGCAGTCTTTACTTTCCTGGATCACATCTCTGTTTGCAGTCTATGAGAAATTATATTGTAGAGAATGTTCTAACTTCCTGCTTCCAGTAGCTTGAGTGACATCATCATGACCCTCTGCTCCTCCCCTGTCCCCTGGGTCTGAGCACGCTCACTTTAGATTTAAAGCTGTTAAATACAGGACCTTCACAGATCTAAAAATGAAGAGTTGAGGTGGTGTATAATAATAATAATCTGTCATTAACAGGTAGCCGGCATCCTGTCCTTTATCCTTTCCCAAAGATACTTCAGCCTTTTCAATCTGTCCAATCTGTTTACTGGATAGCTGCTTGTAAATCAGGTGCACAGTCCATTTGTGTGGATACAACCCCTAATCTAGAGAATTATCAGTGCTAACTCAGCACAGAACGTGTTTGTTTTTCATATTTATGATCCAATAAATTCCCAGTACCTTGGCCTAAGAAATGTTTGTGAAACAGACCGTATGGAGCAGAATAAGAACAATATTATAAAATATAGTGTGGTTTCTACACCCCCTTCTGGGCCAGGGTCTAAGACGCTCTGCCAAAAAGCTCTCCTTCCCATTGGATAGACCCCAGACCGAGGTGGAGCTTGGACATATTGTATTGGAAGATCCCCCATGACTGGACACTAAGTACAGATAATGTTAGTTTCCTTGTTTTCTCCCCCCTAGCTCCATGATGGGACAGAAATCCCTTTGCCTCCTATTATCCTTGGAAAACTTGGATCGGACCCTGGGAAGAAAACGGTCTGCGTGTACGGGCACTTGGATGTCCAGCCAGCAGCTCTAGAAGACGGGTGGGACAGCGAGCCCTTTGTACTGAATGAGAGAGATGGTGAGTCACAGAATATGAATGAAATCCACGTGGATTGTAGAAAGGGGAACTAAGGTCTAAATGTAAAGAGGACGTAGGTCAATCTCCTAAATTGTTTCCTCATTCTTTTTAACCGAAACGATCACGGCGTATTGTCTCCTATTATTACAAAACACTTACATGTGTAATAAACAATGTTATTAACACCCGTTTATAGCGCAGGGTCCTATAAGGAAAGCGTGTCCACACACGCGTGTCCACTGCGTGTGTGTGTGTGTGTGCGCTCACCTTGGTAAAAAGTTGTGTAAATGAAGATGTGACCATGTGACTTATTTCGGAGGAATGGATCTAATCATGTGACAGACAATGAGGCGATTTGTCGCTCTGTCAGATGTATTTTTGCTGAATCAGTAGAAAGGACGATAAACTTCCCACAGCTCAGCAACTAGAACCACTGTAACCAGCCTAATCTATCCTGATAAGCAGAGAGCGGGACTATGGGAGAAATCCGCCTGCCATAAATGACCCTGATTTAGCAGGTGAAAGGAAAATCTCCATTGTCCACAACGCGTTTATCCTTCTTGTCTAAGCTGAAGGCCATTTTAAAGTTGCATCCGTTAACACCTAGAGGATCATGGGAGTTGTAGTCAGAAACAGATGTTATCAGCTTCACACACACTGTGGTTACAAGTTACAAAGAACAATAAATGTGTGCGCACGCACGTAGTGGACACGCGCAGTGCGCACACACACACGCAGTGGACACGCACAGTGAACGCACACGCAGTGGTAGGTGAAGTCTATAGCTATTACAGAACACGTTGCTGCTGCTCCAGATACAAACTGAGGTTGGGAGACAATATTGTCCCATTCACAGAAACGTCTCTGTGCTGATTGAGACATTAAAGACCCCAGGATTCCAATATGGAGAGGAGGTTCATTATATGGGGTTTGTTTTTCCTCAGGTAAGCTGTATGGCAGAGGGTCCTCCGATGACAAAGGCCCGGTGCTCGCGTGGTTAAACAGTATAGAAGCTTATCAACAATTAAACCAGGTAACCTATGTCTGCAGTAGTAATCCGGATAGGCGGTAACCATGACACTGGGTAAAATAAAGCTGCAATCTGGCTCCGGGGTTTGCCGCCTTAAACTTCCCAAAAGTTGATATTTCTCCAGGGGCCTTTGTGATGCCACCTGCCAGTTTCCCTCCTTCTGCAGCAGCCAATCAGATTTAGTTTCTAGTTCACTGCAGTAAGAACATTTAATTGGTTGGTAAATTCATAACACAGGCTACAGAATAATTCAGAGGGTTTAGGTGGCCAACATCACTTTTTGAAGCCTTTGACAACTGTGGGCTACTGGTGGGTTTCTGGTAGTTCTAGGCCTACTGGTTCTTGATTTCCTTTCCGGGTTCTTATCCAAGGAACTGCCCGTCAACCTGAAGTTTTGTCTGGAGGGAATGGAAGAGTCCGGATCGGAAGGTTTGGATGATCTGATCTTCGCCAGGAAGGACACGTTCTTCAAGGACGTGGACTATGTCTGTATCTCCGATAACTACTGGCTTGGAAAAAATAAACCCTGCATCACCTACGGTCTGCGCGGTATCTGCTACTTTTTTCTTGAAGTAAGTCCATGTGACATGTGTGTAATAAACATATGTGTTGGTATTTTATGGTACTTATTGTCATTTCTCTCTTTAGATTGAATGTAGCTGTAAGGATCTTCATTCGGGGGTGTACGGAGGCTCCGTTCATGAAGCAATGACCGATCTCATAGCGCTGATGGGTAAGAACCCAATGTCTTGTTTTCTGTCACATTAATAACCTTCCAGGAATTGTACACTGAAACAAAACATTTTGCCCCATTTTAATCTATAAATGAATACATATTAGTAGCACTGATGTGTTTGTGTTGCTGCATGACTTCAATCCAGTACTTGTTTTGCACAAGCTTGGTCCCTCAGTTCCCCAGCCCCCTGCCAGACTATTTGACTCTATGTAAGGGCAAGCATGCTCAGTAATCCCTATGAGGCAGCATTGGGAAAGGGAATTTCCCACCATGCAGTTCACTTACCAACTTTCACCATTCCCGCTGCAGCAAAACTACGTAACCGAAGAGTTTATGATACTAAGGCACTTGATTGACAGCTGAAATCTAAGAGGTTTTTAATTGGATATATAAAGAAATAGGGGACAGATGAACAAATAAATGTTACGGTGATAGTGGGGAAGAGTTAAAGTTTCCAGTCATGGGCAATTTAAAAATACAATTTCCCAGTGTACATAATGCCTCCTCTGTAATATGGACTTTAACTACCATGTTGTAAGACGGCTCCATGTAAAGTTGACTAGACAAAGGACACGCCTCTATTCCCATCATTCTCTACTATTGATACAGCCAGGGTGGTATTTAGACAGAGAAAACTAGGCAATTGCCCAGGGCCCCTACCACTTGTCTGGTGCAGGTCTACATCAGACTTTAAATGGCAGAACACTCCCCAAAAGCAAGGTTCCGTTTTACTTACATTTAGTAAAGACACTATATCATGGTCACTATTCCCTATATTAAATGACACTATATCAAATGACACTATATCACGGTCACTATTCCCTATATTAAATGACACTATATCACGGTCACTCTTCCCTATATTAAATGACACTATATCATGGTCACTATTCCCTATATTAAATGACACTATATCACGGTCACTATTCCCTATATTAAATGATCACTTATCATGTCACTATTCCCCTATATTAAATGACACCATATCAGGTCACCTATTCCCTATAATTAAATGACCACTATATAATGGTCACTATTCCCTATATTAATGACACTATATCACGGTCACTATTCCCTATATTAAATGAACTATATCATGGTACTATTTCCCTTATATTAAATGACACTATATCATGGTCGCTATTCCCTATAGTAAATGTCACTATATCACGGTCACTATCCCTATATTAAAGTGACACTATATCATGGTCACTATTCCCTATATTAAATGACACTATATCATGGTCACTATTCCATATATTAATGACACTAATCACGTCGCTATTCTCTACTTAAAGTGACACTATATCATGTCACTATTCCCTATATTAAATGACATATATCATGGTCACTATTCCCTATATTAAATGGACACTATATCATGGTCACTATTCCCTATATTAAATGACAACTATATCAGGATCACTATTCCCTATATTAAATGACACTATATCATGATCACTATTCCTATAAAATGACACTATATCCTGGTCACATCCCTATATTAAATGACACATATCATGATCAATATTCCTATATTAAATGACACTATATCATGGTCACTATTCCCATATTAATGACACATACCGTCGCTTCCCATATTAATGACTTATACATGATCACTATTCCCATATTAAATGACACTATATCATGTCACCATTCCCTATATTAAATGACACTATATCATGGTCGCTATCCCTATATAAATGCACTATATCACGGTCACTATTCCCTATATTAAATGACACTATATCATGGTCACTATTCCCTATATAAATGACACTATATCAGGTCGCTATTTCCTATATTAATGTCACTATATCACGGCCTATTCCCTATATAAATGACACTATTTCGGTAAAAATTTATTCATGGTCACTATTCACTATATAAATGGACACTAAATCATGGTCACTATTCCCTATATTAAATGACACTATCATCACGGTCGGCTATTCTATATAAATGACCACTATATCATGATCACTATTCCACTATATTAAATGACACTATATCATGGTCACTATTCCCTATATTAAATGACCTATATCATAGCAACTATTCCCTATATAAGACACTTATATCATGACACTATTCCCTATATTAAATGGACACTATATCATATTCACTATTCCCTATATTAAATGACACTATATCATGGTCACTATTCCCTATATTAATGACACATATATGATCACTATTCCCTATATTAAATGACACTATATCATGGTCATATTCCCTATATTAAATGACACTTATACACGGTCGCTTTCTCTATATTAAATGACACTATATCATGATCACTATTCCCTATATTAAATGACACTATATCATGATCACTATTTCCCTATATTAAATGACTATATATTATGACACTATTCCCTAGCTTAAATGACAATATCACGTCACTATTCCTATATTAAATGACACTATCACGGTCATCTATCCCTATATTAAATGACACTATATCACGGTCACTATTCCACTATATTAAATGACACTATATCACAGTCACATTCCCTATATTAAATGACACTATATCACGGTCACTATTCCCTATATTAAATGACACTATATCGTAGTCACTGTGTAAGGATCCTTACAAACCCGTGATCCAGCGCCGCGGCTCCCAGCTACTTCCTGGTAATGGCCGTCGGTCAAGGCCATGAAAGTGACATCACAGCCAATGGCTGACGGCCATTGCTGAACGAGCCCCCTACCACTACCACCTGCCTATCCTTCCTATTTCCCAGTTCTCCTTCCATTGTATTAGGGATGGCGGTCCCCTGGATGCTACTTCTAACCCATCGTCCTCCACATCTTCACCTAAAATGGCAAATCTGTTGGGATCGTTATATTAGCATCCAGGGGACCGCCATCCCTAATAACATGGAAGGAGAACTGGGAATAGAAGGATAGCAGTGGTATGTAGGGGGCTCGTTCAGCAATGGCCGTCAGCCATTGGCTGTGATGTACATTCATGGCCTTGACCGCCGGCCATTACCAGGAAGTAGCTGGGAGCCGCGGCGCTGGATCACGGTTTGTAAGGATCCTTACACAGTGACTACGATATAGTGTCATTTAATATAGGGAATAGTGACCGTGATATAGTGTCATTTAATATAGGGAATGTGACTGTGATATAGTGTCATTTAATATAGTGGAATAGTGACCGTGATATAGTGTCATTTAATATAGGATAGTGACCGTGATTAGTGTCATTTAATATAGGAATAGTGACTGTGATATGTGTCATTTAACTAGGGAATAGTGTCATACATATATAGTCATTTAATATAGGGAAATAGTGATCATGATATAGTGTCATTTAATATAGGGAATAGTGATCATGATATAGTGTCATTTAATATAGAGAATAGCGACCGTGAGTATAAGTGTCATTTAATATAGGGAATATGACCATGATATAGTGTCATTTAATATAGGGAATAGTGATCATATATGTGTCATTTAATATAGGGAATAGTGACCATGATATAGTGTCATTTAATATAGGGAATAGTGAATATGATATAGTGTCCTTTAAATAGGAATAGTGCATGATAAAGTGTCTTATATAGGGAATAGTGACATGATATAGTGTCATTTAATATAGGGAATAGTGACCATGATATAGTGTCATTTAATATAGTGGAATAGTGATCATGATATAGTGTCATTTATATAGAATAGCGACCGTGATGATAGTGTCATTTAATATAGGGAATAGTGACCATGATTAGTGTCCATTTAATAGTGAATAGTGACCATGAATAAATTTTTAGGGAAATAGTGTCATTTATATAGGGAATAGGACCGTGATATAGTGACATTTAATATAGGAATAGCGACCATGATATAGTGTCATTTATATAGGGAATAGTGACCATGATATAGTGTCATTTAATATAGGGAATAGTGACCGTGATATAGTGCATTTCATATAGGGATAGCGACCATGATATAGTGTCATTTAATATAGGATGGTAGACATGATATAGTGTCATTTAATATGGGAATAGTGATCATGTATAAGTCATTAATTATGGGAATGCGACGGTATGTGTCATTAATAATGGGAATAGTGACCATGATATAGTGTCATTTAATATAGGAATATTGATCATGATATGTGTCATTTAATATAGGGATGTGACCAGGATATAGTGTCATTTCTATAGGGAATGTGATCATGATATAGTGTCATTTAATATAGGGAATAGTGATCCATGATTATAGTTTCATTTAATATAGGGAATAGTGACCATGATATAGTGTCACATTTAATATAGGGAATAGTGACCATGATATAGTCATTTAATATAGGGAATAGTGACATGATATAGTGTCATTTAAGTAGAGAATGCACGTGATTAGTGTCATTAATATAGGAATAGTGACCATGATATAGGTCATTTAATATAGGGAATAGTGACCATGATTAGTGTCCCTTTAATATAGGAACTAGTGACCGTGATATAGTGACATTATATATAGGAATAGCGACCATGATATAGTGTCATTTAATATAGGGAATAGTACCATGATATAGTTCATTTAATATAGGGAATTGGACCGTGATATAGTGACATTTATATAGGGAATAGCGACATATATAGTGTCATTTAATATAGGGAATGGTGACTGATATGTGTCATTTAATATAGGGAATAGTGACATGATATAGTGTCATTTAATATGGGAATAGTGACCATGAGTATAGTGTCATTTAATATAGGGAATAGTGACCATGATATAGTGTCATTAATTTTGGGAATAGTGACCATGATATAGTGTCATTTAATATAGGGATAGTGACCATGAAATATAGTGTCATTTAATATAGGGAATAAGTAGATATAAGTGTCTTTAATATGGGATAGTGATCATATTGTGTCATTAATTATAGGGAATAGTGGACCATGATATAGTGTCATTTAATATAGGGAATAGTGACCATGATATAGTGTCTTTACTAATAAGTAAAACGGAACCTTGCTTTTGGGGAGTGTTTCGCCATTTAAAGTCTGATGTAGACCTGCACCAGACAAGTGGTAGGGGCCCTGGGCAATTGCCTAGTTTTCTTGCTCTGTCTAAATACCCACCTGGCTGTATCAATAGTAGGAATGATGGGAATAGAGGCGTGTCCTTTGTCTAGTCAACTTTACATGGACCGTCTTACAACATGGTAGTTAAAGTCCATATTCCAAGGAGGCATTATTACACTGGGAATTGTATTTTTTAAAATTTGCCCATTGACTGGAAACTTAAAACTCTTCCCCACTATCACCGTAACATTTATTTGTTCTTCTGTCCCCTATTTCTTTATATATCCATTAAAAACCCTCTTAGATTTCAGCTGTCATCAGTGCCTTAGTATCATAAACTCTACGGTTAGGTATTTTTGCTCAGCGGGAATGGTGAAGTGTGGTAAGTGAACGCATGGTGGGAATTCCCTTTCCCAATGCTGCCTCATAGGGATTACTAGCATGCTTGCCCTTACATAGAGTCAAATAGTCTGGAGGGGCTGGGGCACTAGGGGGACCAAGCTTGTGCAAAACAAGTACTGGATTAGCCATGCAGCAACACAAACACACAGTGCTACTATATGTTTCATTTATAGATTAAAATGGGGCAAAATGTTTTTTTTCAGTGTACATTCCTGAAGGTTATTAATGTGACAGAAAAAAAACATTGGGTTCTTACCCATCACGCGCTATGAGATCGTCATTGCTTCATGAACGGAGCCTCCGTACACCCCCGAATGAGATCCTTACAGCTACATTCATCTAAAGGAGAAATTACAATAAGTACCATAAAAATCCACCACATAGTTTATTACAACATGTCACATGGACTTACTTCAAGAAAAAAGTAGCAGATACCGCGCAGACCGTAGGGGAGGCAGGGTTTATTTTTTCCAAGCCAGAGTTATCGGAGATACAGACATAGTCCACGTCCTTGAAGAACTGGTCCTTCCTGGCGAAGATCAGATCATCCACCCTTCCCGAGCCGACGCTCTTCCATCCCCTCCAGAAAAACTTCAGGTTGACGGCCAGTTCCTTGGATAAGAACCCGGAAAGGAATCAAGAACCATAGGCCTAGAACTACCAGAAACCCACCAGTTAGCCCACATTGTCAAAGGCTCAAAAAGGGATGTGGGCCACACCTAAACACCCTCTGAATTATTCTGTAGCCTGTGTTTGAAATTTACCAACCAATTAATGTTCTTACTGTTCTGACTCGCAGTGAACTAGAAACTAATCTGATGTGGCTGCTGCAGAAGGAGGGAAACTGGCAGGTGGCATCACAAGGCCCCTGGAGAAATTCAACTTTTGGGAAGTTTAAGCGGCAAACCCCGGAGCCAGATTGGCAGCTTATTTTACCCTTGTCATGGTTACCCCCCGCCTATCCGGATTACTACTGCAACAGGGTTACCTGGTTTAATTGTTGATAGCTTCTATCCTGTTTAACCCACGCGAGCACCGGGCCTTTGTCATCGGGGACCCTCTGCCATACGCTTACCTGAGGAAAAAACAAACCCCATATAATGAACCTCCTCTCATTTGGAATCCTGGGCTCTTTAATGTCTCAAATTAGCACAAGACGTTTCTGTGAATGGGACAATATGGTCTCCCAACCTCAGTTTGTATCTGAGCACAGCAGCAACTGTTTTCTGTAATAGCTATAGACTCACCTAGCCACTGCGTGTGCGTTCACTGTGCGTGTCCACTGCGTGTGGTGGCCACTGCCGTGTCCACTACGTGCTTGTGCGCACACATTTATTGTTCTTTGTAACTTGTAACCACAGTGTGTGGACGCTGATAACATCTGTTTCTGACTACACTCCCATGACCCTCGTAGGTGGTTAACGGATGCAACTTTAAAATGGCCTCAGCTAGACAAGTACAGGATAAACGCGTTGTGGCAATGGAATTTTCCTTCACCTGCTAAATCAGGGTCATTTATGGCAGCGCGATTTCCCCATAGTCCGCTCTCTGCTTATCAGGATAGATTAGGCTGGTTCAGTGGTTCTAGTTGCTGAGCTGTGTGGAATTTTATCGTCCTTTCTACTGATTCACAAAAATACATCTGACAGGAGCGACAAATCGCCTCATTGTCCGGTCACATGATTAGATCCATTCCTCCGAAATAAGTCACATGTCCATCTTCATTTACACAACTTTTTACCAGGTCGAGCGCACACACACACACACACGCATTGGACACGCGTGTGTGGACACGTTTCCTTATGGACCCTGCGCTATAACGGGTGTTATAACTGTTTATTACACATGTAAGTGTTTTGATAATAGGAGACAATACGCCGTGATCGTTTCGGTTAAAAAGAATGAGGAACAATTATGAGATTGACCTACGTCCTCTTATCATTTGACCTTAGTTCCCCTTTCTACATCCACGTGGATTCATTCATATCTCTGTGACTCACTCTCTCTCATTCAGTACAAAGGGCTCGCTGTCTCCCACCCGTCTTCTAGAGCTGCTGGCGGGACATCCAAGTGCCCGTACACGCAGACCGTTTTCTTTCCCAGGTTCCGATCAAGTTTTCCAAGGATATAGGTGCAAAGGGATTTCTGTCCCATCTGGAGCTAGGGGGGAGAAAACAAGGAAACTAACATTATCTGTACTTAGTGTCCAGTCATGGGGGTCTTCCAATACACTATGTCCAAGCTCCACCTCGGTCGGGGGTCTATCCAATGGAAGGAGAGCTTTTTGGCAGAGCGTCTTAGACCCTGGCCAGAAGGGGGTGTAGAAACACACTATATTTTATAATATTGTTCTTATTCTGCCATACGGTCTGTGTTCACAAACATTTCTTAGGCCAAGTACTGGGAATTTATTGGATCATAAATATGAAAACAAAACTTTCGGGTCTGAGTTAGCACTGATAATTCCTCAGATTAGGGGTTGTATCCACACAAATGGACTGTGCACCTGATTACAAGCAGCTATCCAGTAAACAGATTGGGACAATTGAAAAGGCTGAAGTATGGGTTTGGAAGGGATAAAGGCCAGGATGCCGCTACCTGTTAAGACAGATTATTATTATTATACACCACCTCAACTCTTCATTTTTAGATCTGTGAAGGTCTGTATTTAACAGCTTTAATCTAAAGTGAGCGTGCTCAACCCAGGGGACAGGGAGGAGCAGAGGGTCATGATGATGTCACTCAAGCTACTGTAAGCAGGAAGTTAGAACTCTCTACAATATCATTTTCATAGACTGCAACAGAGATGTGATCCAGGAAAGTAAAGACTGCATGGTTTGATTTACTCTGTAGGTTATTTTATAAGTTTAATCCTATTTATTAAAAAAATAATGAAGGTTATTAGTTACAGTTTAACGTTTAAGCATACATTTACCCTTTACATTACTTTCTGACCAAGGACTTTTTAGATCTCTGTGAGAACCTGTAGTACTTTAAATTACTTACAGTCCCTTCACTAATATGGTTAATTCACCCTATTGTTGCCCATCGCATCTCTATAGGCCGACAGGTGATGGGGGTTATTTTCTCAGGTCCATAACACACATTAATTAACTGCTTGTGTGTTAACAAGTTTATACACTCATAGTAACTGGACTTTCACCTTCTGTTTACCGATATCCACCATTTGACTGTCCCCCACGATACGCTCAATCTCCTTGGTAGCGACTTCCATCATCCTCCTAATTTTCCCCTCTTTTCTCCGGCCACGCGATACACTCTGGATCGCTACCCATTCCGCCAGTCTCTATGGGGATGAAGGAAACGCCATTAACATTCAGGCAGATCTATGGCCACAGTCTGGCTTTACCAAGGGTAAAATAAAAAGAAATAGTGATAGGGAACTAGAACAGATTTATTTTAACAAGGGGCATATGAAGTGAACAGAATTAACAATGGCTGCAGCAATTTAATAGGTTTACCCACCAAATTAGCCTTAAAGCCTTGTAACACAAGTAACACTTGTTACGACATGCCAATCGTGGGCCAATAAATGTACCAATCAACATATCCATTGATAGACGTCAGCTGTTATTAAAGTGGTACACACGTTATTTGGTTGTTCACATGTCTGATCAGTTATTTGGAAAACGATTGGTCTTGTCAGAAATCACATTCACTACTAGATTGGAAACTTATTTGGGACCACCCCCCTAAGTTGGTGTACACACCCCTAAAGTTGGGTAACACCACCCCTAAGCTGGGTACACCCCTAAAGCTGGTACACACCGAGCCGATTTCTCCTCCTGACCCACCGTTCAATACTTTCGACCGGGTCGGCCAGGAGGAAGGACTGTCCGTCGAGGCAAAAGCAGCCGCGTCCGACAGTTACCCGCGACCAATCGTGCAGTCCAAAAGGACGACAAACGTTCAGTCGACATGACCGACAACGAATGCAATATTCTAGTCCGATCGACCCATACGCTGAACTATCATACATATACGCTGAACTACCATACATATACGCTGAACTACCATACATATACGCTGAACTACCATACATATACGCTGAACTACCATACATATACGCTGAACTACCATACATATACGCTGAACTATCATACATATACGCTGAACTACCATACATATACGCTGAACTACCATACATATACGCTGAACTACCATACCATAACGCGAACTACCATACTAGACGCTGACACCATACATATACGCTGAACTACCATACATATACGCTGAACTACATACATATCCGCTGAACTACCATACATATACGCTGAACATACATTACCTAAATATCTGTCGATCGAACCGAAATAAGGCATCATGTGTACCCAGCTTATGTGTCATGTCCCACACTTATTAGTCATCCTTCAATCTACATATATATGTATGTATATATATGTTATAATGTACAGCTCTATGTACCCATGTCTGTATACCCTGTATAATGTAACAGCATCTATGTACCCATGGTCTGTATACCCTGTTACTCATGTAACAGCTCTATGTAACCCATTCTGTATACCCTGTTTATAATGTACAGCACTAGTACCCATGTCTGTTATACCCTGTTATAATGTACAGCGCTATGTATCCATGTCTGTATACCCGTTTATAATGTACAGCACTATGTACCATGTCTGTATACCCTATTATAATGTACAGCACTATGTACCGCAGTCTGTATACCCTGTTTATAATGTACAGCGCTATGTATCCATGTCTGTATATACCGTTATAATGTACAGCGCTATGTATCATGTCTTACCCTGATATAATGTACAGACTATGTACCCTGTCTGTATACCCTGTTAAAATGTACAGCACTATGTACCACTGTCCTGTATACCCTGTTATAATGTACAGCACATGTACCCATGTCTGTATACACCCATCGTCCTCCACATCTTCACCTAAAATGGCAAATCTGTTGGGATCGACCAGCTGGGAAGAAGCGCCCCTATCCTTCCGTCCCCTACTTCCCCTGGTGACCCTTACAAATCTATCTTCCTTTACCACCTTATCTGCCCCATCTCCAACCTCCAGTTTACTGGCCCCTGCCAGTACCTGCATTTCCCCCAGATTTGCCAAGCCCTGCAATGCTGCAAGTTTCCCCTTTAGATTCTGGACCTCAGATTCCAAATGGGCAACCCACTCACATCTGACACATACATAGGTCCCTTGGGGGGGGTTGCTCCAAGATCCCATACATGTGGCAGGATGCACATTGCGTGTCCCCAACAAAACTGTCCATACTAAAACCGCAATACACCGCTACAGCAATCTTGTGTTAAAACCCTTTTGTTTTTTAATGCACCAATGTCCCCCTTAAAAACAGGACCACCCCTTTAAAACACAATCAACACTTTAAATGAATCGCTCCGAGATAATATCTCTCTGCAGACAGACAGTGCTCAGTCAATTTAAACCAATTAGCTACCCCCCCATCCAATCGGATCGGAAAGCAAAAAATACTTTTCTTTTGTATCTTACCAGCCCCCACCCTACAGGTAACAATGCAGCTAGAAAACACCTTATTCCAGTAGTAAGAAGTGAAAATGAAAGTGATTGTATTTACTGACACTCGGTCACACTCCAAGAAATAAAACCGTGTTTTAACACTTAAAACTGTGTCAGAGGGAGGCATGATCTGAGCTGTAACATAGTTGGCTGTCCAGGAAGCAAAATTCAAGCTTCTTGTGATGTGTACTGCATACACTTAGCTGAGTGTTCCCAGATAAGGGGAATTATGGGAGCTGACCCCTAGTCAGCTCCCATAATTCCTAAATCCCCCAGCATCCACAGCAAAGAGACTTTAGTTCTCCTTTAATAACATTCCCCCTGCTGACGCCTGCTATGTTTAAATCTGATGCAGGAGTCATTAAAGTGGGAAATGGGTCTGACTACATTTTATTTCCATAGCACTTGGTGTATATACAACACACATGTGTGAGACGGTATCTATGACTGTAAGAGACGGTGTCTGTGTCAGAGTATGTTATTAAAATGTAACGGCCCTGGATACAGCTGATCATTCCCCAGTTCCATGGTAGAGGACCGAGTACGGAGCCTTGTGGGACCCCCACAGGGAGGGGAGGAGGGTGGAGCTAATTCCAGAGTGGAAAACAATAAGGGCTATTATATAAGGGCCACACTATCGCTCGCGATTGCGCACGAGTGCAAAAATTCCCGCGATTTCCGATGCGC
This sequence comes from Hymenochirus boettgeri, assembly GCA_019447015.1. Classification (NCBI taxonomy): domain Eukaryota; kingdom Metazoa; phylum Chordata; class Amphibia; order Anura; family Pipidae; genus Hymenochirus; species Hymenochirus boettgeri. Next base: position 1,232 of record JAACNH010000171.1, on the reverse strand, counting down.
ATGCGTTTTGGTAACGCACGCGTTCACCATTTTTGGTGCGTTAACGCAGCGTTTCCATAACGCGAAATGGCAAAAACGCATGCACAAAACGCAAAGGCGAACGCACAAGAAAAGCGCGCACAATCGCGTGCGATAACGCTCGCGATTTTGTGCGCGATTCCTGTTCGTTGTACTGTGGCCTCCGCCTAAAGGTCCTACCAGAGAGATAGGAGGATAGCCAGGAAAGTGCAGTGTCCTGGATACCTAAGGAGGTCAGGATCTGGAGAAGTAGAGGGTGATCAACAGTATGAAAAGCAGAGGATGAGCAGAGAGCAGTGACCTTTAGATTTAGCACTAAGTAAATCTTTGGTCACGTTAGTGAGGGGAGTTTCCGTGGAGTGGTTGGGGCGGAAGCCTGACTGGAGGTGGTCAAAGAGAGAGTTAGCAGACAGGTGACTGACCAGGTCACCATAGACATGTCTTTCCAGTAGTTTGGACGTAAAAGGGAGAAGTAAATTTACCTTTGACGCGATCCAAACACCAAATCTGCGACCTCTTTCTGGTTCTAATTCACTTTAGCGCGCAGGCACGATAACGATAAGGAAGACATGACCTGCTTTAACAGGTTTCTGTAGTCGTTTAGGTTTCGACTTGTGCAAAGAATACAGTGGTCAGTGACCATGTGCCATACTGGAATGCTGGGAAATAAAAAAACAAACCCCATGTTAGAAAGAGAAATTTCCCAGCACCCACATTAAAACGAGGACACACCGATTAATGCTTTTATATCAAAGTGCTCTGAGGCTTTAGTTGCCCTTTAACTTTAAAAAGCTGCAGTTTGATAAAAGATATTATTTATTAAATTCTTTGTTTCTAATCAAAATACTTGGTTATTCTTTCATTTTGATTTAATCCATGATCCACTTTGATATTTGGTATATAAACAACATTGTGAGGAACGGTTTAAATATCTGTGATCGCAAGTTAAAAATCATAAAATTTTAGCCACGCCCACTGTCAGCCACACCCACTTTAATATGGCCGCAGCACTTTGTACAGGGAGATCGATCAGGTAGTTATTGACACAGGTAAGTATATAGCACAGACCGGTACACTAACGGTGATACATATACACAGGTTAGTATATAGCCACAGGAACTGGGCACCCACTAACACACTAAGTCGCGTTGATTAGCCATTCGATAACACACAGCAGAGGTAGATAGCATCACTATCACAAGGTGAACGTTATT